>BQNB010047425.1:3631-43127 GCA_026074375.1 Tanacetum coccineum | reverse complement strand
TGTTATGTGCTATTGTTATGTTTGAATTGTGGTAAGGCATGTGTATGTAAAGATGACATAACCTTGTGTGAATTATGGTAAGGCATATGTATTTGAAGATGACATGACCTTGTGTGAGACCCGAACGGACTTAGCTAGTCCAGTGGGTCAATCTTGCGTGGAGACTTTGTGAGTATTGGAATGGCGGGGTACGATCCACCCCAGATAAATGTGAATTTATGTTGTGATAGAATAGCCATGCATATATGTTCGTAAATGTTGTTTTTGATGATCGCGGTGTCATATGTGTGTCTTAAACCTTTAACTCTCACCAACATTATGTTGACGTTTTTTGCATCATTTTCAGGTGAGCAAAACGTTTGAAGAGTTAGCTGGACCATAGGCTTGCATGCGGAGTCTATGATTTATCTGTTTTAGTTTTCAATGGAACTTGTTATGTTTTGTTTTTCATGCATTATATGTTGGATTTTTGTTTCGGGTGTTGTCATAACACGCTTTGGATTTTGAAGTCTATTGAATGTCATTTTTAGTTTTCTCTATTTTGACGCCTTGTGTTGTGATGATGCCTAATGATCATGCCTTGTGATTCCGCCTTGGTGGGGTGTGACAACTGGAGGTGCGTCTGTGTTCGATCCCTCAAAGTATGCAATACTTGCAATCCACCAAGGCGAACCGACCTCAATTTCATCAATTGTAATTCTTTGCCAATGTGCATTTGCCTTAGAAAAGAACAATAGATACAAAATTAAATACATACTAAAAAATATTATATTGATATAGCAATAAATTAAGTGCAAAATAAAAACTCATATCAAATTGTTCTTTAATAAACCCCTTCAGATTACATCTATAAAATAGTTTTTTGTACCTCCAAGCAACTCTTATAAGGTACGTTGTGTCACGATAAAAATAACAAAAAGCGCTTATTGGAAACATCTCCAATATCCACGTCCACAAAATAAGACTTTTGGTTCAAATTGGATAACATTATATGTATAAATTAAACTCATAAAATTACATATGACATACCTTAAACGCCCAAATACACCCTTGCAACGAATACTTAAAAGGGTCTTTTGGTATCGTTCCCTAACCCTAGTGTAATTCTCTACGTTCGTGTACTATATCCTTTAACTTCTTGTATAGTACCTCCCATGCGTACGAACCCTACGGATATTGGTTCCACGCATTTAAATCTTCTACTAACCTAAATAAAAACTCTGGAACCCTATACTTAAAATATCTACCTAAAAAAACATTTGTAAAACGCCTAACAAACAAAGTCGAACAACATCAACGTCGTCCAATAATCTAAACTCGTCTTTGCTTGTGATCTTTCTATACAATTGTCCAACAATTGACGACTTCCCATCACTACACGGCCGTCTCCTAAACGGCATATCTCCTTCTTCAAAATTTTGTCTAAAATCTGTCCCGAAGCTCAACCCAGTCATCAAACAAAATTCCTCCCTACCAATATGCAGATCAATACTATGTACCCTATATGTCAAAGGAACAATGTACCTGTCTCCTGCTCCACACTCCACCTAGCGGGCATATAAAATAGTGTAGTAAACTAGCATTCTCTCTATGAGTTTGAAAATCTAACCAACCAGCAAAACAAGTTCGCCTAAATAATAAGTCCCTACGGTTGTTGTTAATTAATGATCTAATCATGGTAAGTTGTGACAACATCTTCTACAGGTTAGATCCGCAATATAATCCTAAAATAACAAAACATATAACTATATATTAATATATTACCAAACATATACAACACAGTTATGATTTTTACAAAATGACAATATTAAATAATAACATGGTGTTCGTATGGAAGCTCCAAGCCGGTACCAAAATGGTCCTATTGTGTTGCATTACATTATTTGACATACATTTAAAATAAAATAAAAAAGCGTGCTGAGACAATATTAATAATTACTATTAAGTGATATATATGGTGTAAATATTACTTTGTATTAAAAAGGTGGTGGAACACTTGTCTTTGAATGTATGTTTTGGTCAATCTTTTATAAAATATTTACAATACTGTATAGATAAAACATTCAATTGTCCACTTGTGTTTGAATATTTATTTTGGTTATGATACGCTAACGAGTGAAGTTTCAACTTTTAAGACAAATGTATACAAGAAAGATGACTAGGAGACAAAAGTAATGAAAGGGTTAATGAACATAATTATAATGGAACTCATATAATATTGTCATATCTGCGGTTCGCCATATTCACCATCAACACCCGTAAACCACCATCGTCACCACCAACAACACCCGTAAACAACCGCCGTCAAAAACAACAAGACCACAAACTCCGCCACCAACACCACATAACCACCAACCACGTCACCACCACTAAACTACCAACTTTGTCACCACTACCACAATACCACCAACAACCACCACCATCAATAGCCGCCACCACCACCAATTGTCACCACCATGATCAAATGTTAATACAAAGCCACCACCACAACACCATCAGGTATAAAAACTTATGAATATGTATATGCTTTTGCAAGATGGAATAATATTATGAGTACATGCTTCTGCTTCTGCTTCATTGTGTTTATACTAATTCTCCGATTGAATTGTCATTCAAAACGATTTAACCTGTCATTCATATAGATTTTCCTCTTTCCCAATGCATACACTCTACTTTTCATCATTTCTAACAAAGCAACTTGTGACCTCTACATGCAATCTTAAATTTTCATCATTCTCAAAACACGTATTCTCGTTTTTTGGGGAAACATTATATAAGATATCCTTTATGTTTTGATGATGACAAATAAACGTTCGCAACACTTAAAATAACAAACGATAGCCAAAATTCGTAAAATGGATACAACAGGTATGGCTTGCTGGTCACGTGGCCAGCACGCCACTCTCGAAGTTCATTTTTATGGATTTTACTCGTCGACTTTCCTCTTACCCGACACATGTGGATCTTTCAATAAAAGTATGTACATGATCCTTAAGCAATTGGAAACACTCGAAACGAGGTTTAGACTTAAAAAGGAGCAAAAACAAATCCTCCCGATTATCAACAAAATGCCAACTCATTTCTTTTATCAAATGCCTCTAGCAAAGGCTGGAACTTCTTTTCTAAACCTAGTATAAACATACTTTCAACATACCATCAAACGAAAGTATTCATTTGACCTTAATCCGGATTTACGTTGTTCCTAATAACGTAACGGGTTTGACTCCCTTATTGGTCAAAGTAAGTCAAATGTCACTTTGCATAAATGCATCATTTCCCGTTATGGGTTATGCTTTACTTGAGATGCAAAGCACTTAGCTTGTTTGCATCAAAATGATTAGTGATCAAATCTATTATTGTTAATCATGGATTAAGTCTTGATAACTATTTGGGTTTGTGGTAATTGAAGATTAATTATGCTTTGATCCTTTTTACTTTTTCTATATAAATATTTTACAAACTCACACATTCCTCTATGTACTATTCACATATCACATGCACCTCACTTCTCACTTAAACATTCCCTAATCATTTGTTAATTCCTATTTCCTAACAAATGATTATTTTCACCTCTTCACATAATCCAAACATTCTTTCTCATTTCCCAAATCATTCATTAATCATCATTTCCTAAGTCTTTTCTCCCTTAATGTCAATATGATTAATTCCATAATCAATCCTTTGATTATTCCTATCTTTATCATCTTCTTCACAACTATACATCTTAAACCTTCACCACTTAAACATTTCTAAAACTATAATGTGACAATCCACATTTTTCAGGTCAGTTTACGTCAATAAACTCAAAACTATTTACTTTGAACCTTTACGTGTTTACTTTTAATTATAACCGTTAAGTTAAATAACGTAAACTGAAAAACAACTTTTAACGTAAACCAGCATTAAACAAATACAAGTTTACATCAAATAGTGTTATATGACTATTACGAATATAATTTATAAGTCTACATAATTTATTTTGCAAGTTTACGTAAAAGCTTAAATTTCCCGGTTTAATTCATGCATGCATGCAACCTCAAGTATTTACCACCTTTACATTATACCCTAGACCTTTTACAACGACAATATTAACTTAACGTGATATGCTGTTTCACGACATCACCAACAACAACAATGGCCACGTAACATTGGGATAATCCTGCAACAGACTTCACCAATGATAAGGGCATAAGGCAAGAACATAGAGTGGATAAGGCATATGACGGACCAAGTAGCTTCTACCCTGGACAGAACATTTAGTGAACGTCACTCAGAAGCCGACTAACCCATTCTACCAAGCAACAAAGCCGCTGCAAGTTTTAAACAAAAATCGATATAACCAAATGCCATACTAAAAAACATCGATTAGAAAACAACAATATATTATTGACACACTCATGAATGGCAGGACAATATGGAGAGGCATAAGCTTAGGACTTGGCTTAACCCATAATAGAGGACAACATACAGGCATGAGCTTGCATTCTATAGGACGAACTCCAAAATAAGCGCCCACATTCTTTCGTAAGATACACGACAAGATAGTGACATATATATTACCTAAACCCTTTAACCAACAACTTATGCAAATTCATTAATTAACAGAAAGTGGACTTTAACATGGCAATTAATATGCATATACGTTTGCGCGAGGAAGTATAAACTTAACCCTTACACAAATTACTTAGTAAATAACAACGTTTGCTCAATTTCTATATAGAAATATCAACACCTTATTATAAGTCTGATGAACTTAAATTATAAGTATGGACACGATATCTCCCAACCGAGAAGCTTATTAGCAAAGTAATGAAACTGGTCAAACGTTAAATATTTACAAAACCAAAACGATTGGGGAAATAATGTTGGTGGCTCAGTCCATCCCAACTCATTAGACCCACACACCGAACAATTGTTAACCCATTTAGTTGCTTTGGCTGTCGATTGGCTCTAAAGAATAAGTTAGAAGTCCTTAAAAAGTCTCAGAGCAAAACAAATGAATATGAAGTTACCTTACCACTGATATGCTACCTAGGTGTGTCAGTTTGAACACCATTGCACCAGAATTTCAAATAAGATCTGCATATTTCGCACCATGTGCCACATTAAACATGAGAAAGTGTAAACATGCTGCAAAATTGATTATCTAACTTTCAGGCCTATACAATTATGAAAATCAATATAAAATCCAGGTTTGTTTAGTCATGTGTGGTCATTGATAATGGTATTGTCGTATTCTTAAATTTTCATTTGACATTCTAGAAAATTTATATAAACATCTTAGTGCTCAGGCACACATCTTTCATACAACACTCTTTAATATTTAGGCATCTACTTTTCTATTTTAATGCCATACAAAAGGAAAGGGAGGACATACAACTACCTAATAGTCTACAAAATCTAAAAGTATATAGCTGAGCGACGCGAGTTAAATAATTATCGCTTTACATTCTACCATGACAAAGTCTATTACTAAAAAAATATAAACTTTTGTCTGCATCTTTGAATTTCTGGACATGTTATCGTAACTAAACATGTGTAATAATGATTCCATGATATGATATGTGTTCTATTGGAGTAGTTGCCTTAAATTACATTCTTAAACATCCAAATGATTACAATGCATAATTGTACTCGTCTTTTACTAAAAGATAAAGACTTTGCATAATATGTCTATATACATTCACACACAATAATACAAACATAATATGTTTATAAAATACACATTACCCTTCTAGATTACCAGGGTTCATTAACATCAGAACTATTGTCTTTAAGCACGGAGTATTAGTTATTTAGTTAGTTCTTTTCATATATTTCATGGTTGAATGGTGAAACATAAAAGCTACTCGTCTTGATTTGTTACCTAACCCCGTATGACCCGCCTATTTTGTGACTTTAGAACAATTTTTAGGATTTGCTTACAAAAACTATAAGGATAAATTTAGCTAACTTGATATGCCAAAACTCATACTCATAATCCAAGCTGATTTACAGCTTCATCACATTGATCACATATGCCAAGATTATTAACATTATTTGACAACAAAGACCCTGAGATGGCATAAATGAATCACTGTAAAAGCTTTTCTTTTATCCCTCTTCACCATTGTCTCTGCAGATGGCATTGAACTAAGCTGGCAGGGTTTTGTAAATTGTGTTAACTTCAGCAAGTTTGTGGGCACAAGCGACAATAACGCAACCTGTTATGAAATATCAGATGACACAAACACCAAATTATATATTTCCACATTTTTACACTCAACGCAAAGTGTAAGTAATGATTTTATAAATAACCTAAATGAGAGGGATCATCATACGCAATATCAAACAAACGTTCCCGTCCATGTAAGCACAATAAATGTGTCTTGTCCACAAGTTCAGCGCCGCTACTTGTGACAAAAAGAAAGAGCTTTTAAGAGCAAATACAGTTTATGCATGAGAATACTTTTTAATTTAATAACTGTATTCTGCAATGAACCTTTTCTTTGGCAGAAGCTCAAGGAACAATCTTCCGATTAACAGTACCATTTGCTTCCTTCAATCATTTCTCCTATAGTATACCTACAAAGGTTAATTTAATGGCAACGTATAACAACCCAATTTTCAACAATTAATTATCCATTATTAAATTAACTGCACTGTAATATCCATCATTATAAATATACACCTTCTTACAAGGAAATTTTTTTCTGCTTATCCCTCATAAAGCAACGTAACTTGCATCTCTAAAGTAAACGAGCTCACGAAACCATCTACCAAGCCATCTCCTATCTATTTTATATCATGCCAAACATCATAATATGTTCAAGTCAATGATCCGATTATCCATTTTAACATATAACGTTATCTATTTACAACATAGTTTTCATTACTATTAATTACCAAATGAACATTCTCCTAAATGTTTAGGTCAAAACCCAAATTATATGTAAAATTTACATATAAAATGAATGTACAAGCAAACAAAGCAAGTATACAAGTAATATATGCATAAAAATTCAAATATGAATTCCCTCCAAAATAATATACAAGCCCTTTAATGCACAATGTACAAGTAAGTAATGCATGAATTCAAAATAAGCATTTTCCTACCATTTTTCCTAAGGACTTCATACAAGCCACTTAAGCACAGGTTACAAGCTCTCAATGCACATCATTTAAACAACATTTCCCTCCTTTTTACAACAATGTACACATTCTTAAACCCTAAAACCCTAACCCGAACTAGAATTGAACTCGCGCCCTTATTTTCTCCATTTCTACCCATTTTAAAACTAACCTTGCACCCTACCACCTCTATGACATCACCCTTATGTCTCCAAGATGTTTACAAGCACCTCTACTCCTTCTCTTGGCCACCAAGAAGCCTCATCACCTCCTTGTTGCTCACTCTTAGCCGCGGCCACATGCACCCCTCAAAAACCTTTCCACCATTCAAACCTACTCTTCTAGCCCACCATACTCACCATCCTAGCCCTCCTTAGTCACTTCACTAGCCTAGGACACTAAGCAAACCCAAACTTGGGCTCCAAGGGGATTTCGACCCTATAAAAGGGACGCACCCTTCATTCTTCAACTCACACCTCTCAAACTCATCTCAAACATCAATGGAGTCTTAAGATCAGCCAAGAAGGATCAAAGAGGGGGGGGGAGGGGGAGAGTCCACAAGACCAGGAGTAAATTCAAGAAGCCAAGAAAAGAAGCCTTGAAGTCGTTATTTTAGGCGTGCGAACCAAAATCACCATTTTTGACCCATTTTCAAAGTTGTAAGCTCTAATTCTCGTTCTATAAGCTAATTTCTGTTTTGAATCCTTAAATAAGTTCCTAATGATCATATCTAAACTCTTGTTAAGAAGCTTGAGCTCAAAACCCACGCGTTTTAAATTTCTAAACCAAACGTGCCTTAATGAAACCCTAATTAATCGTTTTCTTAAATTCTATAAGCTAATCTCATAAGCTGTTGTTATATAAGAGTAATTCCTTATAAGCTTAATTAGTTCCCCCCCCCCCCCCCCCCCCCCCCCCCCCCCCCCATTTCTATAAACATTTTATCAAGCCTTAAAAGCTTTAACCCATTGGATTAATTTTTATAAACCAAACAACCCGTTTTATGTTTTTAAACTCGTAAAGCTATAAGCTCGTAAAAGCTATTATTCCTAAACTTATTTTAGCTTATTATGATAAGCTATAACCTACAAATATCATTGGGAATCCTAAAATAAGCTTGCATGGCTTTTGTGACCTTGATGTAAATATTTACCATGCAAGGGTTATATATTGTAACTTTCTGAAATTAATAATTAGAGGGGCTGAAAATGTCATTATTCTAAAGTTATAACTATAAGGACCTATTTTGCCAGGTTGTAAAGTTAAAGGTTTAATATATATATACTTTTTATATAAAGGACTAAACTTGTAAAAGTTTATAAACCAAGGGTATATATTGTCATTTTTGTATTCTTAAAAACATAAATATCAAAAATATTTTTTATAAATTATAAAAATATATATTAATATTATAAAACTCGATTTTATTAAAACCCGACACATTTATCGTTATTAATCATAAATCGACGCATTATTTCGTTATATATTTAACATAATTTATCATCAACTAACTTTTGAAGAAACTTAAAATCTTATCGTATCACGTTACTAGGGAATTTCATATGAAGGGTTTCACTTGAGTTTTTGTTTTGACGAGTTTGCTGGGTTTACGATTTAAAGTGCCCTGGCTCCTCAAACGATACTACATGGCCTCTGGATTATGATAGCCCGAACAGCGATACAATATTTCCATAATTTAATAAATCAAAGATATACGTTAAACTTTATAAAGTTTTGAAACATAAACCATCACACTAAGACTTGACATATTACTTCAGGTTGCATGACAAAGCCGTTACTTTCACTTGATATACTTTTGCCATCAATCAGATTTCCCTGTACTGTTAAGGTGAGTTCATAGCCTCACTTTTAAATCTTCTATTTCATAAACCCGTGAAGGGGATACATTCTATAAACCATGAATACAAATGTTTCTAAATGTATGCTAGCCTGATATATATTGCATCTGTTAAGTCTAAGTCCCTTTATGCCAAAAGACCTCTACCATCATGGACCATTAATCACTTGCAAGTGAACGCGAATATTGTGAATAGGCCTATTGGGATTGACGAATCCCGTTTGTGTTAGCCGGATAGGTACCAATCACACTATATTTGAAACTTATAGATATATGCATTACCTACCGGGGGCCATTAATCTTTATTATATCATTAATGATATATACACTAGTCAGTTTGAGTGCCATGATCTTAGACGCAATAATACTGTTTTCCATAATAATTGTACTCATTGTAATTATTACACTTATGGGTGTATAACAACGTAACCCACTCTTATGATAACTTGTATTCACACTATTTATTATAAACCTATGAATTTTTTCCTCAACCATTGTGTGACCTTTTTTAGCATGTTTATCTCATAGTAACTGACATCATTATGGTACGGTGTGACACGGACTTGAAGAAAGGCTAAACTTGATATCATTTAAACTTTATGTTTTCAATATAGATTATTGGGACCTACTGTTTGTAAAAACTCGATGAAATAATGAAAGATAACTTATCTTTAAAACGTCTCTTCAAGTCGTATTCTAATGATTATGACTGTTTTACTATGAAAATACCCCAGATTAGCTTCCGCTGCTATAGTCAAAAATGGGGGGTTATAGATTGGTATCAAGAGCCTTGGTTATAAAGAACAAGGTTAAAACCTTAACTATAACTACTTTTCTTTTTCCATCCGATAAAGTCATCCGTGCCACTACATCTCCTAAATAGTATGTAAAGAACAAAACTTCTATACTATTATATAAATTAACTTATGTATTTACTACGGGTTGTTAACAAAGTAGGTCTTCCTCCCAACCATCCTACTTCTGATATTGAGGATGCTTTTTCCTCCAACTTTCCGGACTTTATCCCGGCTTCCCCGGACTATGTCCCAACTTCACCCGGAAGAAACTTTATCTAGCTCTTCAAATAAACTCAATTTGTGTAAGTTTCAATAGCTTCACCAACTCTTTCACTTTTTTTCAGATGACCCCTATATGAAGGTCATGCATGCATACTATGCTAAAGAATCACCTATTCCACCACCAACTATTGTGCCTCCATCTACAATGTTATCTCTAATGTTTAATCCTCAAGAATTCTTTCTTCTGGAGGAATTATTGTCACCTAAGAAACAAGGCCTTAACTAATCATTCTCCTCTACTTATGCCCTACCTCAAGAATTTGAGATGGGAGAAAGCTCTCGTAAGACAAGTCTGGAACGTCACGAGGAGCAAATTGAGGAAATTTTAAATCACCTGGATGAACTCTCTCTTGACCGCATTGAACACATAGAAGACAAAGTAGAAGGTCTTGGAAAAGGTCGGGTGATCATACAACAAGATTTTGACAATCTGAACTGAACTCTCACCAGCCTCGTGCATCATTACTTCAAAGAAGCAAATGGGAAATAATCAACAAGATTTCTCTGCCCGCTTCAAGATTACTGATCTAGAACCATCAATCGAAGAAAACCAAGTCCCGTCACCGAAGCAGACAAGGAGTAGTCTCTGAAAGCAAATTAAGAACTCAGTAACATTCAAGAAGGACCATCAACTATAATCTTAGAACCTAGTTATAGCTTATGTAGAACCAGCCACGGGATGTGTGGTATAAATAAAAACACTTGTCAAATCTTGACTATGTACACGTACACTTGCAAGTTGAAAATGAAATAAATGAGCAATGGCAATCCCGTTATACCCATGTTGTATCATAATACCGATAAATCACCCTAAAACAACTTCATTAAAATCCTCATCTCCGGTCTCCATCGTTATACCATGAATTCTAAAATAAATCCTAGATACTTAATTGATATGAATTATCAAGGATTTTTAAATATCATTATTGTTAAAAATGGTCTTAAAGTTTAAAAACAAGCATTGCTTTTTAAGACTAGTGATATCATTATTATTACGTGTTATCTTATGTTGATAGAATGCCTCCTAAAAGGATGTCAACATCTGAAGCACCAACCATGACTCAGGCTGCCATCAGGAAACTAGTTGCTGACAGTGTTACCACAGCTCTAGAAGCACAAGCCGCTAACATGGCAAATACTGATAATACCACCAGACCAAGAGAAGCTCCTGTGGCAAGACAATGTAGCTACAAAGAGTTCATGAGCTGCCAACCTATCAACTTTTAAAGGTTCAGAAGGCGCTATTAGTCTCATCCGCTGGTTTGAAAGAACTGGATCAGTGTTTTCCCGTAGCAACTGTACCGAAGACTACAAGGTGAAGTTTGCTACTGGTACTTTAACTGAAGAAGCTTTATCTTGGTGGAATTCTTTTGCCCAACCTATTGGGATAGAAGAAGCTTACAAGATTACCTGGGTTGAATTCAAGAAACTTTTGATAAAGAAATACTGTCCCCGAACTGAAGTCCAGAAGATGGAAGACGAATTTTACCATCTGACTGTGAAGGGGAATGATCTCAAGGCATATGTGAGAAGATTCTAGGAATTGGCAACCTTGTGTCCCACTATGGTGCCAGATTCTGAGAAAATGATATAGAAGTTCTCATCGGGGGATTGCCTCGAAGTATTCAAGGGAATGTTACCGCCTCTAAACCTCAAACTCTAGAGGAAGCCATTAACATAGCCCAGAGGCTAATGGATCAGGTAACAAAACACACTCCGGTGCAAGTATCAAGTGATCACAAATGAAAGTTTGACGACAGAAGAACTTCATAACAACAACTACTGTAACACCAACACCAACAACCGCTACAATAATCACCAACCACAACAAAACAGAAGACAGGAAACCTTCAGGGCTTATGCTGCCACCCCAACTAAAAATAATAGATATACTGGAAACCGTCCCTTGTGTAAGAAATGCACTCTGCATCACACAGGACCTTGCACTGTTAAGTGTAATATTTGCAACAAGGTGGGCCATCTGACTAAGAACTGCAGAAACAAAGGGCCAGCCACTGGAAGTAATCTGCTACCAGTGACAGTTACTTGTCATGCCTGTGGAGAGAAAGGGCATTATGCAAATCAGTGCCGAAAGACCACCAACAACAATGCCCAGGGAAGAGCCTACATGTTGAGAGATAGGAATGCTCATCAAAACCCGAACGTAGTCACGGGCATGTTCCTTCTAACCAACAGTCTATCAATAGTAAATATTTGATTCTGGAGCCGATAAAAGCTTCGTATCCATATCTCTTGCCTCTAAGCTAAATATTCCACCCATTACAATAGATACCTTTTACGATATCGAAATGGCTGACGGAAACTTAGTAAGCACAAACACCGTTATTCAGGGTGCAATCCTGACCTTGTTAAAAACCAACCCTCAAAATTGATCTTAAGCGATCAAACTCGGTAGTTTCGACGTCGTCATTGGTATGGATTGGTTATCCAAGTATCATACAAGGATCATCTGTGACGAGAAAGTCGTCCACATTCCCATCGACGGTGAAACATTAATCATTCGAGGTGACCGAAGTAAAACCCGACTAAATCTCATATCCTGCATAAAAACCGAAAGGTATATATCCAGGGGATGTCAAGTTTTCGTAGCCCAAATAATGGAAAAGAAGTCGGACGAGAAACGACTAGAAGACATACCGGTAGTCAGAGAATTCCCAAAAGTTTTTCTTAAAGATCTACCTAGCCTTCCTCCCGTTCGTCAAGTAGAATTCCAAATCGATTTAATTCCAGGAGCGACACCTGTAGCCAGAGCACCTTATAGATTAGCTCCTTCAGAAATGCAGGAACTATCTAACCAACTTCAAGAGTTGGCAGACCGAGGCTTTATTTGACCAAGTACCTCACCTTGGGGAGCTCCTGTCTTATTTGTAAAAAAGAAAGACGGATCTTTTAGAATGTGTATTAATTACCGGGAGTTGAATAAACTTACCGTAAAGAACTGTTACCCATTACCCAGGATTGATGACTTATTTGACCAACTTCAAGGTTCGAGTGTCTACTCGAAGATTGACTTAAATAATTCAGGCTATCATCTACTGAGAGTCAGGAAAAAAGAAGATATCCCAAACTGCTTTCAGAACAAGATACGGACACTACGAATTTCAAGTGATGCCATTTGGTTTAACTAATGCACCTGCTGTATTCATGGATCTCATGAACCGTGTGTGCAAACCATACTTGGATAAATTTGTAATAGTGTTTCTCCGATGAGAATTCTATCTACTCTCGTAACAAAGAAGAGTGCGCGATCAATTTGGATAACAATCCTAGAAATACTAATAAAGAGAAGTGGTAAGCCAAGTTTCTCCAAGTTTGATTCTTGATTCATATCGTCAATTTCTTGACACTTAATGATAGTCAAGGACTTCATGTTGAACCCGCCAAGAATGAAGCAGTTAAAATTGGCAGTCTCCAACTACACCCACAAAATACGTCAAATCTAGACTTGCCGAAATTAACGGAGATTTATCAAAGATTTTCGAAGATTGCAAAGTCTTTGACTAAATTAACCCAGAAAAACAAGAAGTATATCTGGGGCCGAAAATCAAGAGTCGGCTTTCCAACTGCTAAAACAAAAGCTTTGTGAAGCTCCAATCTTAGCATTACCAGAAGGAAACGATGATTTTGTTGTTTACTGTGATGCATCCCATCAAGGTCTGGGAGCAGTGTTAATGCAAAGAGAGAAAGTTATTGCATATGCATCCCGACAACTCAAGCCTCATGAAGAGAACTATAGCACCAAGACTCGAATTAGGATAGTTGTGTTTTGCTCTTAAAATCTGGAGACACTAACTCATGCACAAAGTGTACGGTTTTTACACCGATCACAAAAGTCCTTCAACCATATCTTAATAAAATAAGAATTGAACATTGAGACAACTTCGTTGTTTAGAATTTACTCGCAGATTACGAATGTGAATTCGTATATCACCCTGAAAGGTAAATTTGTGGCAGATGCCTTAAGCCGAATGAAACTAATCAAACCACTTCGAATTAGATCATTAGTCATGACCATTCATCCAAAATTACCATCATAAATCCTCCAAACTCAAACTGAAGCACTTAAGGAAGAAAACATCAAAGCCGAGAACCTACGAGGAATGGATAAAGCATTTGAAATACGTCCTGATGGAACTCGTTGTATTAAGAACCGAAGCTGGTTACCACTCTTTGGTAATCTGAGAGACTTGATCATGCATGAGTCCCATAAATCAAGATATTCCATTCACCCGGGTTCTGACAAAGAGTATCAGATCTAAGAAACTTTATTGGAGCCTAACATGAGGCAATCATACGCTGAATATGTTGGCAAATGTTTGACATGTTCTAGAGTTAAGGCAGAATGTCAGAAGCCATTCGGCTTACTGGTACAACCAGAGATTCCTATGTGGAAGTGGGAGAGAATAACAATGGATTTCATCACAAAACTTCCTAAAACATCAAACGGACATGACACAATCTGGGTCATTGTCGATCGTCTTACCAAATCCGCACATTTTATCCCTACCCGAGAGACAGATAGTATGGAAACCCTTACAAGGTTATACATAAAAGAAATAGTCTCCCGGCATGGAGTGCCAATATCTATCATCTCGGATCGTGACAGTCATTTCACATCCAGATTTTGGAAATTATTACAAAGTGCTTTGGGTACTCAATTAGACATGAGTACGGCATATCATCCGGGGGGGGGGGGGGGGGGGGGGGGGGGGGGGGGGTAAAAAAAACGATAGACAAAGTAAAAGGACCATTCAAACACTCGAAGACATGCTTCGAGCCTGTGTTATAGATTTTGGAAAAGGATGGGAAAGACACTTACCATTGGTAGAATTCTCATACAATAACAGTTACCATGCCAGTATCAAGGCAGCACCATTTGAGGCACTTTATGGTCGAAAGTGCAGATCACCTGTTTAATGGGCCAAAGTTGGAGATGTTCAACTTACAGGTGCAAAAATAATCCATGAAACCACTGAAAAGATAGTGCGAATTCGACAACGCTTGCAAGCTGCAAGAGACCGACAGAGAAGTTATGCCAATATAAGACGAAAGCCTTTAGAATTTCAAGTTGGAGATCGTGTTATGTTGAAAGTATCACCTTGTAAAGGTATCATTCGTTTTGGAAAACGAGGAAAGCTTAACCCCCGGTACATTGGACCCATTCAAAAATCCTTGAAGGGCGGAATGCCCATTGAATAACAAACTAGAGCTTCCTGAAGAGCTTAGTAATGTCCACAATACTTTCCACATTTCTAATCTAAAGAAATGCTTATCTGACGAATCCCTTGTCATTCCAATGAAAGAGCTTCGACTTGATGACAAACTCAACTTTGTAGAAGAACCAGTGGAGATTATGGATCGAGAAGTCAAGCAACTGAAACAAAGTCGTATTCCTATAATCAAAGTAAGATGGAACTCTAAAAGAGGACCATAATTTACATGGGAACGCGAAGATCAAATTCGTGCCAAGTATCCACATCTGTTTTCAAACATCACTTCGGCATCCAACTAAATCTCAAGACGAGATTTCTTTTAAGGGAGGGAGACTATAACAACCCGTAATTTTCATCAATGTAAATATCCATCTATTAAATTAGATGCACTGTAATATCCATCTATTATAAATATATCACCTTCTTACAGGGAAATTTTTTGCTTTATCTCATAATGCAACGTAACTTGCATCTCTAAAGTAAACGAGCTCACGCAACCTCTACCAATGCCATCTCTATCTATGTTTATATCATGTAAACATCCTAATATGTCAAGTCAATGATCTATTATCCATTTTAACATATACGTTATCTATTTAACATAGTTTTCATGACGTTATTACCAAATGAACATTATCCGTTAATGTTTAGGTCAAAACCCTAATTATATGTAAAATTTACATATAAAATGAATGTACAAGCAAACAAAGCAAGTGTACAAGTAATCTATGCATAAAAATTCAAGTATGAATTCCCTCTAAAATAATGTACAAGCCCTTTAATGCACAATGTACAAGTAATGCATGAATTGAAAATAAGCATTTTCCCACCATTTTTCCAAAGAACTTCATACAAGCCACTTAAGCACAAGTTACAAGCTCTTAATGCACATCATTTAAACAACATTTCCCTCCTTTTTACAACAATGTACACGTTCTTAAACCCTAAAACCCTAATCCGAACTAGAATTGAACCCGCGCCCTTATTTCCTCCATTTCTACCCATTTTAAAACTAACCTTGCACCCTACCACCTCCATGACATCACCCTTATGTCTCCAAGCTGCTTACAAGCACCTCTACTCCTTCTCTTGGCCACCAAGAAGCCTCGTCACCTCCTTGCTGCTCACTCTTAGCTGCGGCCACATGCACCCCTTAAAAACCTTTCCACCATTCAAACCTACTCTTCTAGCCCACCATACTCACCATCCTAGCCCTCCTTAGTTACTTCACTAGCCTAGGACACTAAGGAAACCCAAACTTAGGCTCCAAGGGGATTTCGACCCTATAAAAGGGACGTACCCTTCATTCTTCAACTCATACCTCTCAAACTCATCTCAAACATTAATGGAGTCTTAAGATCAACCAATAAGGATCAAACAGAAGCCACAAGACTAGGAGTAAAGCCAAGAAGCCAAGAAAAGAAGCCCCAAAGTCGTTATTTTAGGCGTGCGAACCAAAATCACCATTTTCTATCCATTTTCAAAGTTTTAAGCTCTAATTCTCGTTCTATAAGCTAATTTCTGTTTTTAATCCTTAAATAAGTTCCTAATGATCATATCTAAACTCTTGTTAAGAATCTTGAGCTCAAAACCCACGCGTTATAAATTTCTAAACCAAGCGTGCCTTAATGAAACCCTAATTAATCGTTTTCTTAAATTCTATAAGCTAATCTCATAAGATGTTGTTATAAGTTTTATTCGTCTATACGCATATTAGTCATTTCTATAAACATTTTATCAAGCCTTAAAAGCTTTAACCCATTGGATTAATTGTTATTAAAACCAAACCGACAGTTTATATGTTTATAAACTCGTAAAGCTATATATGCTCGTAAAAGCTATTATTACTAAACTTGTTTTAGCTTATTATGATAAGCTATAACCTGCAAATATCATTTGGAATCCTAAAATAAGCTTGCATGGCTTTTGGACTTGATTTGTAAATTATTTCCATGCAAGGGGTATATATTGTAACTTTCTGAAATTAATAACTAGAGGGGCTGAAAATGTCATTATTCTAAAGTTATAACTATAAGGACCTATTTAGTGCCAGTTTGAAAAGTGCAATGTTTAATATTATATATATATATATATATATATATATATATAATATATATATATATATAGAATATATATATATATAAATATATATATATATAATATATATATATAAACTATATATTATATATATAATATATATAATATACTTTTTTATAGAAGGACTAAACTTGTAAAAGTTTATAAACCAATGGTATATATTGTTATTTTTGTATTCTTAAAAACATAAAATATAATATTTTTATATAAATTATAAAAATAAATATTAATATTATAAAACTCGATTTTATTAAAACCCGACACAGTTATCGTTATTAATCATAAATCGACGCATTATTTCGTTATATATTTAACGTAATTGTATCATCACCAGCTCTGAAGAAACTTAAATCTTATCGTTATACGATACTAGGGAATTCCAATAAAGGGTTTTTCACTTGAGTTTTTGATTTTGGACGAGTTTGCTGGGTTTACGATTTAAAGTGTCCTGGCTCCTTAAACGATACTATATGGCCTCTGGATTATGATAGCCCGAACAGCGATACAATATTTCCATAATTTAATAAATCAAAGATATACGTAAAACTTTATGAAGTTTTGAAACATAAACTATCACACTAAGGCTTGACATATCACTTCAAGTTGCGTGACAAAGCCGTTACTTTCACTTGATATACTTTTGCCATCAATCAGATTTCCCTATATTGTTAAGGTGAGTTCATAGCCTCACTTTTAAATCTTCTATTTCATAAACCCGTGAGGGGGATACATGCTATAAACCATGAATACAAGTATTTTCTAAATGTATGTTATCCTGATATATTATTGCATCTGTTGTCTAAGTCCCTTTATGCCAAAAGACCTCCACCATATGACCATTAGTCACTTACGAATGAATGGCAATATGTGAATAAGCCTATTGGGAATTGACGAATCCCGTTTGTGTTAGCCGGATAGGTAACCAAACGCACTATATTTGAAACTCATAGGTATATGACAATTACCTACACGGGGGCCATTATCTTATATATTTCATTATTGATATATACACTAGTCAGTTTGAGTGCCACAGCTTAGAACGCAATAAAACTGTTTTCCATATTAATAAGTACTAAATGTAATGATTACAACTTATCGGTGTATAACAACGTAACCCACTCTTATGATGACTTGTATTCACACTATTTATTATAAACCTATGAATTTCAACTTAACCATTGTGTTACCTTTATTAAGCATGTTTATCTCAGGTATCTAAACAACTTATGGCACGGGAGTGGCGACGGACTTGAGATGCTAAACGGTTTAATCATTCAAACTTTATGTTTCATGTAGATTTTGGGACCTCTGTTTGTAAAAATTCTGATGAAATAATGAATGATAACTTATCTTTTAAAAGCGTCTCTTTCAAGTCGTTCTATGATTATGACTGTTGTACTTTGAAATAATACCCCAGATTAGCTTCCGCTGTTATTTGTCAAAAATAGGGGTGTTATACAACGGGAAAAAGTTAATTCTAAAAGATTGATGCAACAGTTACTTCTAAAATGTGGCGCCCTTACTTGACACACTTACATCATACCAAAGCCCAGACTTACATCTGACAAGTACAAATTAAATGCGAGATACAATATTTACAAACAATGACAATTAATACAACCAATGTATAAGGTAAAAGGTATTACCTTTCTTTCTGCAGTTATTGTAAATGATTATGAAATTCTTCTAATTTCTTAAATGATAGGTTATATTCATCAACTACAACCCTTCCACCCTGCTCATTACTCCTTGGAAATTTCTCCACAAATGTTTTGCATCTGTGCCAACATATTGTAAACTTATTTATCGTCTTCGCTATTGTTTCCACAATTGTTATCATGTGCCGGTGCAATTCCTCAAAGTTGTTCTTTTATGTTCTTGCTCTTCTCAGCTGCAAAATACACAATAAAAAGTATTAATAGTATCCTACATTAAAGGGTAAATCATATAAAGTCACAAAGACTTTTTTAGTTTGAGGATAAATTAGGGTCAAACAAACAACAATGTATGTTTAGCATTTAGGTAGCAAAATATGAGTTTATAATCATGGCCCTTTTTAGCTAATATACTCTGCAATTTGTCCACCGACTATGGCATTGAGTATTGCACCCACATTCGATAAAGAACCAAACATCTAAAACTGAAACACAAACACATCAAATCAGTCCCAACTTCACAAAAACAAAAAAAACCAAAACTAAAAAACAAATATCCATTTTCAAAGAAACTGGATGAACAATTTAACCTTAGAGACTGTAAGTTTCTAATCTCGACGAATATCTGTTTGTGTAGGTGAAGAATACCCACCCTGTATATATAAAAATCATCACCATTTTAAATCTTAATACCAGAAAACAACACAAATTTACAATCTGATCAAAATTAAAAAACTGAAACGATTAACTCAAAGAGATTGTAGATTTAATTAAAAATAAGATTCAATCAAATTTAAAATCAAACAAACCTGGCTAAAGATTGTAGATCCAATCTATCTTCATAACCCTAATTTCAATCATCTTATGGTGGTGGTGTTAAATTAGAAATCGTTGGTAATGAAGCCATTGAACTTCATTAGAATTTATACCTCCCATCATTGATGATATTGCCAGATATGTGTTTCTGTATTTAATCCCAGTGAAACCTCTTCTTTGATTATGTGTGGTGTGCTCATGCGTTTTGTTGTTGTTTGAATAGGTCTGTTATTTTTATGCTATAATAATTGCTCATAAATCAGTCCAAAAAGGGGTTCGTAGGAATGAAGAATATGATTTGCTTTTTAAAGTCTGCAGCGTTATTTTTGGAACAAATATACATTTCTGTTTTGAATTCAAATTATACAGGGGAATTTCATATATACTCAATAGAGAAAAGTTCAACATAGACCCATAATTTAGGCCTTCCATTTTTTATTAAATTAAATAAAACATACTTTCCACTTCTTTTTTAAAAATTAAATATCTCACAAACCGTTAATCGTTACGCAAAACGAAACATACCATCGCGACGAGAATTAAATCATCTTTCTATAGAGGGGCACTTTGATATACTTTCGACGAACTTTTTTTCAATTTTTTTTTCAGTCACGTCTGAAAAAATCACATGTGATTTGTATCACAAATCACATGTGATTTTATTAAATCACATGTGATTCTGATACAAATCATATGTGATTTTTTTCAGACGTGACTAAAAAAATTAAAAAAAAAGTTCGTCGAAAGTATATCAAAGTACCCCTCTATAGAAAGATGATTTAATTCTCGTCGCGATGGTGTATTTTTTGTCGTTTGACGATTTATTGTTTGCAAAATATTTTATTTTTAAAAAATAGGTGGAAAGTGAGATTTTTTTAATTTAATAAAAAAATGAGTTGCTATTATTGGTCCATTAGATCTTTGATAAATGTTGGATCTACATTAATCTCATCTCCAAAACTTCAAAAATTACATATTTCTCCAAAACACAAGTTTTCAATGCATGTGTACAATGCTCTTAAAGCATGCTTTGGCGATATATGTAATTATTGAAGTTTCCTTGGGGATATATGTAAATGCCCCAATTACATAATCAGATGCCAGTTTTGATTTGCCAAAAATTTTCCATTTATTATGTATTTGGTTTTTTAAAAACATTCCACATGACTACCAATGTGGTCGTAATGTGGACGGAATTAATATGGGTGCTAACCAGGGTTCGAATCTTGCAATTGACTTTTTAGCACCAATTTATTTCTAGGAATTCACTAATGCATACGTGGCAAAATTAATGCACACGTAGATACATAAATGTCCCTACGTGTTTATTCGTATATGCCATAGGTGGCATAATTAGTTTGCCTAGGTGGTAATGGAAATGCATATGTAGGCATAAACTATTGTTCATATGTGACAATCCATGGAATGATGATGTGGGTGGAATGTGCATGAGGTTGGCATTGTTTATCTTGTTTATATAAATGTAAGATATCACCACAACTCACAACTCACATAAACATCAATCAAGTCATTTGTTAATCTCCAATTATTATCACCTCCCACGCAATCTAAACATTCCATCCACTTTCCTAAATACAGTCCCTAATTATTATTCTTAAACTCTTTTCTTCATTAATGACAATATGATTAAACCACATAATCAATCCTTTGTTTATCTTCATCTTTATCATCATCTTCCTCACAACTATAAACCTTCAACCTTCACTAATTAAACCTTCCCCATTTTTATCCTCCTACATGACAACTCACATTCCCTTACACAATGTACCTCCTTGTACTTGTTGTCTCCCAACATTACAACATAGGCTCCTATATGTCATGTCACAACATTCTCTACCACACATTCCATATCCATTCTCTTATTCATTCCCTCACTCACACATACATTCATTTGAATTTCAAATTACACCAACACCGCAAAACTCCTCCTATACTCTTCACCCCGACACACACACTCACACACTTCTATATTTGAAATTCAACTCCTCACACACTTCACCTAACTTCCTTCACACACTTTGCCAATTCACCATTCTCAACATTCAAATTTAAATTTGATCTTTAAGCTCAAAACCATCATATTAGTTGTAACCTTTGCCTTTTTGTGTTATGAATACTTCAATTATAGTCTTTTGACCATTTGACTTTTGTCAGTTTATTCAGATTTTGTACCATGTTGACGGTGGTAATTTTGTTGAGAATTATGGTGATTTATGGTTTTATTTTGATTACGATCCCTTTTGGAAGGGAATTATTTTTGTTATTTGCATTTACCCCGTTAGGTTTGCCTCGTAATTTTAAAAAATTGCAAAAAACGAGTCTACACGTCCGTTAATTCCGAATGAGGTTTTGAAGGGTTTTAAAGGTAAATATGTCGTGTAAATACTCTAGGTTAATGGAAAAGTATTTTTAAGGTGAATAAAAATGCTAATTAACTTTGGGGTAAATTTTACGGTTGAGTTTTACGAGCTTTTAAGTGATTCCGACACGAAAAGAAAGACCCGAGACCCCTTGGATCCTATGGCCGGTCAAATAAGTCAAGAAGGGACAACATGGCATTTTTTTAGCAAGCTTGTCTAAAAGTTGTACACTTATATTCTTCCACTAGACATTTTATGAATTTCATTTTCATTTCAAAAAAAATAAAACACACACTTGTGTGTGATGTGTGTGTGGTGCTTCCGAGATTAAGTAATAATAAACTAACACCAACAAAAACACATAAATTTACCAACTTTGATCGATAAAAAAAAGAAAAAAAAAAAAACAAAAAAAAAAAAAAAAAGAAAAAGAACGTGATATTCCGGTTTCCTACGAGTGTTTAGGATATCATTTAAACAGACGGTTGGTTGTTCGTTCGTGTCAAAATATACATTTATGAAGATTTTCGTGTAAGTTTTCAAATTTAAATTTCGTTTGTCCTTTTGGGTTTGTTTTGATGCATAGATGTTAGTTGTACAAGTTGATCGTTGTGAAAATCAATTTTTGAAAGCAAAACGAATAAAAAGGGTAGTGTTTGGTTCGTAGGTTATAAAAAGGAAAAAAGAGATTTTTGTAGTTTTGATGTTGTGGTCGTGACGGTTTAATAATATATGTTGCTAGGTACCTTATTTTTTATAGTAGCTTGTATAGCTTATTCAGGCTTATTTTTAAGCTATTCCTTGGCTTATTTTGGGCTTATGCCACGAAAATTTCCCAAAATCACTAGAAAAGTGATTTTGACTATTTTGTGTTATGGCGTATGTTTGTGGACTATTTTGAGGCTTGTGGTAGTAACCAAAAGCGATACGTAGCTTATTAGCTTATTTTCAAGCTTAATATACGTATTTTGGAGCTTATGGACTCACGGTCCAATAAGTCTATTTAAGTCGTGGCTTAATGGGAGGGCTTATTGTGGTCTGAATTATTTTCTACTTATGAGTATATGCTTATATATGTAAATGGACCTTGGTTTTGGACTTGGATCGTATTTTGGATTTGTAAATATCTTAATGGACCCTTGTTGGGCCTTAAAGCCTAATAAGCGATATTTAGTCGTTATGAGAGTTTTGACGGACTTTTGAAAGTGAAAATGTATTTACGAAGTGATATTGAACGATATTTTAGGAAAAACGTTTTAGTAAACGTTAAAGATTGAGATTTTGGAGTTTTGTCAAAAAGTGTCAAATTTATGAAAAGTGTTGAAAATAATGTTTTAAACCTTAGAAAATGTTGTATGAGCGTACGGGTCATGTCGAAATTTCATAAAAAGTTTATACTTAGAATTTTTTCTAGAAACATGATTTTAAATAATAAAATATTATTTAATTATTTTATTTATTTGATAAATTTACTAAAAGATGAAAAATATAATTTTTCTCGAAACTTCTCTAATGTGTTTATTATGAGTAAACGTTTCAATTTCAACCATATTATGATTATTTTTGAGGTGACCGAGGTTACCGAATGGACTTACCAAGATATATATTTATAACTATTAATTATAAATATTTACGTATATTACTTATCTATTTTCGTTAATAGTATAAGTAAGTATTATTGAGTAATAGGATTGATATGATTGTTGGCTTATGTCGTCAACCATCACACCACGAAATTGTTATGAGTAATTGTAGAACGCGTCTAAACTCTATGCATTAAACGTGAAGATTGTTTTGGAATTGGATGATTAAATTGGAACATTAACTGGACTAGGTCGTGTGCGGGCGTCGTTGCATTTGCTTGTGTGATTGAGATTTGGTTGCTAAAGACTTGCTTGAGGTAGGTTATCGTAGCCCCACTTTCTACTGTTTTTCCATTAGGAGAAAATGATACTCAAATGTGTTCTGAAATGTTTTGAATTGATCTGTATGAAATGTGGTTTTGTTTTTAGGAGAAGATATGTGCTTATGACTGCTATGTGAATATTATGTGTTGTATGACTGTTTAGAGCGGATGGGTACGTCTACCCAGTATTTGTGTGATTATTAGAGCGGATGGGTACGCCTACCGTGGTTTGTGTGTGGTCCTACCCTAATTTAGTGCTCCAGCTGGTAAGCCTTTTTGGTGCGTAAGTGACATATGGTTATTGATTTGCGGTAATTCTAAGGTTGTTTGCATATATTCACTGTCATATAGCACTACTGTCCACTGTTGAAATATTGGCACAACTTTTGGGTTTAAGATCAAACCTACGAGCTCACCAACATTATTGTTGACGTTTTCGAGTATCATTTTCAGTTGAAGTGAAAGAGGAATAGTTTGGTGATTGTGATAGCAGACTTAGAAGTATCCCGGGTGGAATTTCATGTGAAGTCTTGATTATTTAGTTTATTTGGCTTTAGTATTCGGAAGTTTTAATTTAAGTTTGGATTATGGACCCTTGTGAGGGCATTTGAATAATTATAAGAGATGATGGATTTTGATAGTGATTTGGGACATCACTCGAGGTTGTTCAAGGTTGATGGTCTTCGTAACACTTGAAGTTTATGCATTGTAGTTTTCTCTATTTTGTATCTTATGTTTTGATTGATCATTATGTTGCATTCCTGAGTTTTTGCCATTGCGCACTGTGAATTTTTAGTTGCGATCGGACATCACTAGAGTTTGTTCGAGGTTGATGGTCTTCATAACACTTGGAGTTTATTCAATGTAGTGTTCTCTATTTTGTAGCTTGTGTTATGATTGATCATTATGTTGCATTCCTGAGTTTTAGCCTTTGTCGGCGTGTGACACAATTCGTCTTGCCCAAGAAAGTCGATTCAAAACTAAGTGAATTAATCAAACTTTTTCATTATACAAAGTTAAATAACCTTTACGAAATGTTTGTTCCACAAAGAGAAATGTCAGCTGAACAAAAGAAATTTTCAAACGATTTCAGAGTGAGTCATACACCTGAAAAGGCAGTAAAATGAAAAAGAGGTTTTCAAAAAGCAAACCATTTTGTTAGAACAACGGATGGATGAAACTATTCTGTGGCCTAAAAAATGTAAAAGACTTCAAAAATTCGAGTTTCTTAATCAAGATATTCAATCTTTGTAGAAAGGTGATAGTAGTCTTACATACATATAAAATATACTATAATAATATTCAAGCAATTAAGAAAATTCCCTAAGGAAAATTCACTCTTTAAAAAATATATATATAATATATAATATACGTATGTTTACCGGAAAGTATGATTTCCCGGGTCGTTTTCCCAACGATTTGAGAAATTGAAACCTCGCTTGATATTGGATACTGATTTGAATGGGTTCGAAGATTGATTGGGGTTTTCTATAACTACTAATTAAAAATAAGTAATTAAAAACAATTAAAGCACTTAACAAAATACGGGAAACAAATTAAACGCGACAATTAAGCAAGAACTAAATTTAACTCCTAAAAATTTAAACTAAATTTCTAATCCTAAGATAGGACAAAAGAAAATTTTAGGAGAAAGAAAAACATTTTTTTTTGATTATTTTTGAATTTTTTAATGAATTATAAACTAATTAAATTTAATTAAATTCAAAAAAAATATATAGCAAATAATTGAAATTATATTTTTCCTAGATAAAACAAAGAAAAAGAAAATTTTAGAAAAAAGAATCACTATTTTTGACTTTTTAGATTTTAAGATATGAATTTTCTAAAATTAAATCTAATTAAAAGCTTAAAAAATATTAAAACTATTAAAAATATAAGCCTAAAAATTTTATAAAAATTATACTAGAAAACGAAAAAGTGCAGAAATTTATAAAAAATAAAAGCCCTAATTTTTACTTTTTTATTAAACTTTAATTAAACTAATTAAAAACTAAACCTAATTAATTAATTAAAATTATTAAACTAACAAAGAAACTTAACTAAGGACTAACTATGCAAGGACTAAAGGACTAACAGTGAAAACAAAAGGACAAACGGGGGATTAACTGAGTTAACTAACAAATGAGAAAGTTACAAAACCTACCCTGAGGCCTAACCCGATTACACCCTAAGTCCCTTTAAGCCTAAAAATAAGTTGAAATTTAAAAAGTGCTTATTAAGGAAAACTTATAAAAGCAAAGTTAAAGAACAAGGTGTGGTGAACAACTTTAATAAAATCAACTTGGTCTGAAAAGCACTAATAAGCTCTAAAAGAGCTTATTATTAAGCTGCTATCAGTAAGTGGGGCTTTCCCCTTGATTTAACTTATCAGCTTGTAAAAAGCTCAAAAGAAGCTCAAATTTGAAAACAAAAGAAGCTTTGGAAAGCTTATAATGTATACTATCTAAAAATGAAAAGCTAAATCACCTAGGAACATCTTAAACTAACTGAAATTTAAGATGAAAATGCTAAACTCAGGAAATAAGCCAAAGTGCACAAAATCTTTTTAAGCTAAAAAGCTCAATAAGGCAATTTAGAACTTAAGCTCTTGTAAACTGCTTTACCTAGATATAAGCTAGATAACTAAATCATAAAAACCTAATCTATAAGCTAGAAATCAAAAAAATTTAAATCCTAAATCTTAAACCTACTGTTTTTGGTATTTTTGGTTTTTTTTAGTTGAAATTTGACAGCAAAATAAGCTAGGAAAATAAGCTACAAAATGCCAATTAAGCCCTAATCTATATTAAGCTATGTCTATACTATAAGCTACTATAACCTTAAAAGCTAAAACCTAAGATTGCTAACTTAAAATTTATTCAAAAGAGGGACAGCAGGAACTGATTAGTTCCTGCTGATGCAATTTGCACAAATACAAACCAAGTAGTGCAGGTTACCTTAAGGGTAAACCTGCACTTAGACACTCTTAGTGAGTGTATACAGACACAATGCAAACACTAACAAAAGCTCAAAGAGCTAAGATCAATTTTAAGCTATAAAACTCAAACTACTAAGTACCCTGGTGCTAAAACACAAATTTTAACTCCTCATTTGATCAAATCTCACATCTAACTTTTGAAAACTCATTTTTAACTAATCTCTAATGAATTAATAACTGACTTAAGTAAAAACCAAGACTCACTTTGACTATTGGAGGTCAAAGTGAGTTATGCCAAACACTAATCAAAAATGAACATCTAACTATCCAAAGTGAAAGCACTAAGTTTCTTTGACTTTTGATGGTCAAATAACACTAACCCAAACACCCCTTAACTTTTTTTGACAGAATTTAATTAGCCTATGCTTTTAAAACCTAATGATCTAATTCTAATAACCAGATAACTAACAGCTTTTAATAAGCTTAACAATCATTTTTCATTAATCAAATAAGCTATATCTAAGAATCTAAGCTATACTACTTATTTTTTTGGCTTTTTATGGTTTTAATGACAGAAAAGAGATTATTATGATTTATGATACTTAAGCTAAAAACAGTTGAGGAATAAGTACTAAGTAACCATATAAATCACAATTAAGCAATAAGAAAACAAATAAGCACTCTTAATAAGCAAATAAGCAAATCTAGGCTAAATAAGCAATTATTAAACTAAAACTGAAAATTAAAGAGGACTTACAATGAGCCTAACTAAACAAGGCATGAAATGCTCTGAGAGCTTATTCAACAGCTCTGGCTTATTAGCAATAAGCCAGTAATGGTCCTTGAGAGCCCTTCCATGTTTGGCTCTCCTTCCAAAAGCTTAAATCCACAAGTTAAGGTAAATAGATACTTTAGCTAGTTTTAGATATTTTAAGTATGATTAAGACCAATTTAAGCTCAAATCATGAGCTTAGAGACTCGTGAGAGCTGTTGAGCTTATAAGAGCTTATTTAGCTTTAGCTTTAAAAATTTAGGACAAATGAAAAAGAGAGAGAGCTTATGAATGTAAAAACTGAATTTCATTAACAAAAGCAACTGATTACATTACTTTAAACAGAAATTACAAAACATTTAAGGAAAATTACATTTGGCTAAAAAACGAAATTTTAAGCTACCTAAAAGCTACTCAAAAAACTAGATAGTGTGTGTGTGAGGTGAGAGCCTATGTTATTATGTCAAGCTAAAGCTCTATGTCTGAGTTTTATGCCCACGCTCCAATCATCCAACCATCATTTCATCAATCATTTTGAGGGCTATTGTAAGCCGTTGGATTAAATGTGGATGCTCAAGGATTGCCAAGCTGTCATTCTTATGATGTGACAGCTTGTGTTAGTTTACTGAGTGAATCCAATGCAAATCCCATTCCTTTGTGCTTTCTCAACCTCACGTGCTGTGAATCATGGAGTAAAATGAAAGTGCCCTGATTTGACACATTGACCTGCCATTTCATTGTATACCTCTAGAATTGTTCCCTTATTCTCCCCTCATATTATAAAGCCCTTTGATTTTGACTGTGGGTAAAGATGGGGACGACGGGTGAATAGTAACCATGGCTTCGCGCCTTTTTTAACTATAAAACGGGTAAAAGTTGTTTGAACTTTGGGCGATTGGCAAAATTAGTCCTTGTGGTTGGTTATAAAAGGTGTAGGTGTAAAAGGAAGTTTAGGAAATAGCAAGAATGGCCCTTGGAGTTTAATGAAAAGGATATTGCTAAGAATTGGTGTTTTGGATCCGGGCCAAGGCCAATTTAAGGTTTAGGGACTATTTTGTAACTTTTTGAAACTTGAATGGCTATTTGAAACCTATTTTGGGTCTTTTGTCTTTTGTGGTTGACTTTTTGTTGACAAGATTGACTGGATTTAGACGTGACGATTTGTACTTTTTTCTGGCATTGCTTCCGGGCTTTTTTTTATTTTTATTTGTCAACATTCTTCCGTTTCTTGTGGCCTTGTGTTTGCCCGTTTTTGACGGTTTTCATGTGATTTTTCATATATTCGTACCTGCACACACAGAACACAAAAACAAGTATATTTTTGCCATTTTTCACTGTGTTTTGGGTTTAATTGGGTTATTTTAGGCACAAACGGATATGTGTGTATTTTACCACATATGCAAATTCCCCAAACAAAACGAAATGCGTGTCCTCACACGCCAAAAATCCATGCCTTATAACCAAATACCTCGAAACTTCCCCAAACTAAACCTTTAAAAAGTAGCAAAGATTTTTGTTGAGAGAGTTAAGAGATCACAAGTTATAAAACACCCGATTTCCCATTTTCAAAGATTTTTTTCTCTTTTTATGATTTTTCTTGATAATTAA
Organism: Tanacetum coccineum; assembly: GCA_026074375.1. NCBI lineage: Eukaryota > Viridiplantae > Streptophyta > Magnoliopsida > Asterales > Asteraceae > Tanacetum > Tanacetum coccineum. The sequence goes on along the minus strand of BQNB010047425.1, from coordinate 13,673 downwards.
CTACCTAACTACAACTTATTTGTGTTGACATAATGTATTGTTTTCATTACCTCATTGGTAACTTTAAGGATCATAGAACAAAAATCACAATTAAGTGTCTAAAAGATAACTTCATCATCCCCGATTTTTCACTTTTCCCATGCTAAGCTTAAAACGAAGATCAATAGGTCAATTACAATCAAGACACAAACACTACTCATAAATAATAAATCGTGTGACTTACTTTTCGCTCCGTAAATCCTACTTTTGTATCTCAAGATTTTACTTAAGTCATATACCCGAAGGCTCTTTAAGACTTTTATTTCGATACTTATTAATTCCAAAAATAAAGCGTAACGGTTAAGAACGCAATAATTAGCTCCTAGCCCTTTTCAAAAGATCAAATGTTATCAAGATTAAAGTCCACATCGAGGCAACCAAAATTTGGCTTTTATTAGGCTACTTAAGCAAGGCACCATTCATGTCATATACCCTAAGGCTCTTTAAGACATGAATGGACCAATCTTATTTGCACCATATACCCAAGGGCTCTTTAAGGCACAAAATAAGACAAAAAAATTAAGCAACATTATTAAACCTCAGTCCTTTAGAAGGCTACAACATCGGCCACGCCTCCGACAAGATGTAGCAAACATATTTCGACTTCGGCAACATCCTCGACCTTTTAGAAGGCTGTAACATCGGTTGTGAGCCGGCAAGATGCAGCAAACTTTTATCAGTCTTGGATTATTGAATTCTACTTATCCCATATACCCTAAGGCTCTTTAAGGAATAAGCATATAGTATGCCAAATTAAGTATTCCTGATGTATACTCATCCTAATCACAAAGGAACTAAAGAAAACTTCTATTAACTAATTATTAACCAAAAAAACCGCACAACCTATTAAAAAACATTTCATAAAAAAGGTGAAACAAGCTAATGGAGAAAAAGCCACAATCAACACTTATGAGCTGAAAAAAACCACTATTCAATGTTAATGTCATGACTTATAAAAAACAACTATCAATTTTCTCATCTTCGCATTTAAAAACTCTAACAAGAGATTTGTCGAATACTTAGCCTATATAAATCCAACCGCATATTAAAAATCACTTAAGATTAGCACAAGTTCTTCATTTACTAACGATACAAGTCTAGCATGTTTAAAGTCATCATTGAGACCTAGCACAAACTATCATCATTAATTGTTATGGGAGAAACTAAACGCTACACTTACGAACGTCATCAAAAATACTTCTATTCTTACCAACGGAAAACCTACATTTTTGTCTTAACACATTTTTTTTACATTGTATATGACAAATAAGACTTAAAAATTTAAAATTTTTGCTATTTTTGTGGGAATACGGGTACGTGAGAACAAAACAATAAGCAGGCAACATCAAATCGATAGATTCCCTCCCCAAACTAAAACGAAACATTGTCCTTAATGTTTAAAGGCGGGTCTCTACGTAAATCTAAGCCGTTTATTAGGTATGCGAAGATAAACGTTTAATCGATAAGATGAAAGGATATCGGATCTCCCAAACTAATTTCACACAAAGGATGAGAAGCTCGAGTGAAACGGGAAACAACACTGGACACGAGAGTCTTCAGAGATTGTTGGATCAATCCTGCAAAAATCACAACAAACAACAAGAAACAACAAGAAACCAGAAAAGGATAGCACAACACATCACAACACATTATTTAAGAAAATAGAAAGAGAATAGATAACATGTGGTGAACTCCCACAAAAGCGTCTAGTTTTTTGGACACCGAGTAGCAAGCTCGCTCGATCCCTAAGTAATTCTCCTTAGGGAGAGCAATAACTTAGAACACGAAAGTTCCATTGAAACTGCCACCGCTTATGAACGTGACCGATAACCTGGGGTGCAAACACGAGTCTTCCACTCCCGAAGGAGAGAAATGATGAAAGAAAGAGAATGAAGGTCAAATATGAAACAAGGGTGGGAAGGGTGGGTAAAATATCGGCCATAAAATCATAGCGTATAGCAACACCCTAAACACTTTATGGTTAATCAAATATACCCTCTTGCGGGTTCAACAACTTTCTCAACATCCGGTGGTTCCAGGTGCGAGGACGAGGAATTGACGGATCATCTTGGTGGTCAAGGTTAGGTAAATCATTATCTTTATCTTTGGAATCATTATTCTCAGCACCTGGTGGAATTAAATCATCTGGAATAAGGAAAATACCAATCTCTTCTTAAGCGGGCTCACTATCCTCAACGGGGATAGGAGATACGGGAAGAGATTCGATAACTAAACTTTGATTAGCATGAACATTTTCCTGTGACCGTGAAGTTAAAATCTCACAAAGCACTGTCATAAGACTAAGATATTCCCTAAATTCACGATCATCCCTCGAAGGAAGTGTTAAAAGTTTACCGGCGAACTCATGGTGAAGAGGATCACTTCTTGGAGAAAACGTAATCGAAGATTCATTTTGTTCTACTTCGGAAACGAGATTATGGGAATCATCATCACTAAGCAGATTATCAAGAAAAGTTATGTCTCCTTCTGAATCGAAATAACCTTCCTTTAAGTTAGAAGAAACTTCTATGGTAAGAAAAGCATTGATCTCATCAATATCGTCTTCTGGAGTAAAACACTCAACCTTATCGGATAAAGGTGTGTTGAGTAAAACTGGTTTATCAGAAACGTTGGAATTTTTTATCTCGATATCTTCTTCCATTTCATCAAAAAGAGGATTTATGGTGCTAGATTTGAAATTGTCATCAAATTCAAAAAGAGGATTTGAGTAAACTTGAAAATTCTCTTCATGCAAGTCCTTCTTGAGAATCGAATCATCATTACCCGATGGTAACGAATCAAGAGGAGCAAGTTCATCGGCGAACTTCTCAAAATTATCACTAGTCTTTTCACCGGAGAAGAACTAGGAGAAGGAACATCAAAATAGTAGTGGCACAGCCACTAAACGAATTCATCTTAGAGAAATCGATTACAGAAATGGCGTGAACAAAATGCGTATCCTTGTTTTTCTTAGATTTATCGGCATAATAAACCAGTTCTTCCTTTCCTACTCTTAAAGTCAAATTTTCCTCGTACAAATCAATGAGAGCTTTTGCGGTACGAAGGAAAGGTCTTCCTAAAATAATAGGCACTCTCGGATCTGGTTCAAAATTAACCACAACAAAATCAGCAAGAAAAGTGAAACCATCAACTCTAACTACAACATCCTCAGCTATACCCATCGGGTGCGTAACGGAACGGTTAGCAAGCTCGAGTGTCATTCGGGTAGGAGTCAAAGCTTCAAGCCCATGTTGCTTGTAGATAGAATGAGGTAAAAGGTTAATGCTAGCTCCTGAATCGGCTAAAGCACTAGTCCTATTGAGCTCTTGTAAAGCACATGGGATGAGAAATTTTCCTGGATCTTCGAGCTTCTCGGGAACTTTGTTCATGATGATGGCGGAACATTCGGCATTCACGGTCATGATGGCGATTCTCTCAAGCTTCTCCTTTTGTTTCCCTAGCAACGCGCTTAACCAATCGTTGAACTTGGCATGTTCGAACACGAGCATCTATTCATCCAATCATCTATACGGAGTTGCTTGAACATCTCAAGAACCTACTATGTTGAGCACATTTGGTTTATCGTTCCTCACTCACTTTTTCATCCTCATCGGGGTATTGAAGTTTAGATGGATACGAGGAATTCGGTCTTGAGAATAAAGATCTTGAATTTCAACCATTAACTGTTTTCTTGCTTTTTGGTTTGGATAACAATGAAAATTAAATCTTCTTTTCCGGAGGTGGACATGTGTGGTATTTTCTAACTTGTATTTTGCCTATTTCCGTTGACGCTCCAGTTTTGTTCGGTTACCTTTTTGAGGATTTGAAACAACGGAGTAGTAGGAACAAGAGAGTCGAAGGTTTTTCCAAGTTTTACCAGCTTTCTATGTGGAGATAGCATAACATGCTTTACGAGGGGTTAGTTACGTTGAACTTGGATGTAGTTCCCGATCTTGAATAGAGGCGAATCTTTGAAATTATATACAAAGATTTGTCAACAACTCGTAACATTAGCCAATTGATTCGCAAATTTTAACCTTGATTAAGAACATTCTTTCAACACCGTAAAAAAAAAGTGATCGTTGCCTTGACGTAGATTTTCAAAATCTGTTTTTCGAAAACCTTGGATTTGGCGTAGGAGCCTGCTAAGGTGGAACTTGATAAACGTGGTTGATTGGTTTGGTGATGAAAAAACTTGACCTGATTGTTTTGATGCATTTTGGTTTGAAATTGTCTTCCACGGTTTGATTTGAATTGAAATTGTTTCCTTGATATCGGTTTTGGTTTCCTTGGTTGTTTTGAACATTTGGTTATTGAGAACCCGGTGGTCTCATTGGTTTGCCAACATTAGGAGGATCTTTGAACAAAATTTCAAACGGCGGCGGTTTTGTTTGGAATTGATGAATATTATCATGAAAAAACAGGGAAATCGTTCCTCAGTTACGAGACAAATTGTTGAAATTATGGTTTAAACCACATTGACACAAACGTTCCTCTGACGGCTTTGACGGTAGCAGGAGTCGTAGCATTCCTTTTCACTAACCATATCACCTCACCACACTTTTTCTCTAAACGGCTCATTTAAATATTCATTTTGTCTTCAAGTAAGGCGGCCATTTGTTGAATCTCGAAAGAATTATTAGAAGGTGAAGAAGTAGAAGACGGAGCATTCGTAATCGCTCTTGAATCATTTGGACGACTTCTTGAGTAACGCACTTTTGATTTACTTTCGATTATGGCTAAACCTTCTCGAGGCATCTTATCTAGAAAATTGCCACCCGTGGCGGAATCTAAGGCATCTTGATCCATATGTAAATCAAGAATTGTAAAATGTATCAAGTTGATGTAATTCTGAGAAACCATGGTGAATGACATTGACAAAAGACCTTTAAACGTTCCCATGCTTCGTTGAAAGGTTTTGTTTTTTTTGAGTAAAAAGAATGTGATTTCATTCCGAAGGTAGTTTTTTTCGAAGGTGGGACGAATGAATATGAATTTTTTAAACAAGGTCATCCCATGTGAGAATTGATCTAGGAGGTTCCTTATCTAGCCAATCTCGGGCTTCACCGTCTAGAGAGAAAGGAAAAAGCAAAAGCTTAATCGAAGTGTTCGGAACTTCGGGATGTCTAAACGTTGAAGTGACTTTGTTGAAAAATCAAAGGTGATTATGAGGGCATGATCTAACACGTTGAACTTATTCCATTGCACAGAATGATCAAAGGTTGTTTAAGCTCAAAATTATTTGCATTAATCGGTGGAACAACATTGCAACGTTAATATCCCTCGATGGGAGCTTGTAGCATTTGGGCCATGGTACAATTGTCGGCCATTGGAAACTCGGGTTCCTCAACAATATCCGTTGTTAATTGTTGTTGTCGACGATTTCGATTACGAGCTTGAGATCGAGTGCGCATGCACAAAAAATAAAGAAATTAAAAAGCAAATAAAAATTACACTAATATTTTTTTTAGCAATTTATTTTAAACGGATAACTGGCAGACACTTAAAACCAAATAATCAACTTACTCACGTAAACTCTCAAAAATTGCTTTTCAAGTTGAGCCGAACTTTCGTAAGTGACACAAATGGCAAGTGTTTAATCCTTTGTTTCGATTTGGGAACATTTCAGTTCACCGGAACTTATTTTATGATAATAACTCAATTGAAGTTATTATATGTTGGTGTTCGTTTACCAACTTTGTGTATTTTATTTATTTTTTAAAGGACAATTTTTTTATATTTTTGATTTTTATATGTTTTTATGATAATTATACTAAAAAGAAAAAGAAAATATTTTTTACTTTTTATATATCTTTTTATTTTTTTGGATTTTTGATATATTTAACAAAAATGAAACTTTCGAGGACGAAAAGATCTTCAAACCAAATCAACAAACGTAAACGGCGGAATCTTTAACACAAGTCCCCGGCAGCGGCGCCAAAAATTTGATACGCTTAAAAAATATATTTTTTTTTTTGATTATTTTAGAATTTATTATGAATTAAAAACTAATTTAATCTAATTAAATCTTAAAAAATAGCAAATTAAGTACTAAAAATTTGGAAAAATGATTTTTAAACTTAGAAAAGTCTAAAATAACATAAAAACTCAGAAAAATATTTTTAACTATTTTTAAAATTAAAATCTTATTTTTAAAATTAAGAATAAAAGCTTAAAAATGAAAATTAAGATCTAAAAGGTGTAAAAATGATTTTACTGAATGTAAACGTAAAGCTATTTTTTATAAAACTAAAAAAAAAATTGTATTTTTATAAAACTTTTTTCTATTTTTATTGATTTTTTAAAATTTTAACTTTCGAAAAACTATTAAAAATAAACTAATCGATGAAAAATTACGAAAAATTCAGGAAAAACCTATGATGAAACGAATATTACTAGAAAAATAAAAGTCGAAACTCAGCTTATCAAATAAGCTGAGAAAAGAGCTTATAAGGCTACGGCTTATTGAAAACTAGTAAAAGGAAAACGTGTATAAAGATTAAAAAGAAAGGAAGGTTGACGGATGAGCTATTGTAGCATGATGGTAAAGAGTGTGTGTTGTGTGTGGGAGGTCGTGGGTTCGAGGCAGGCAAAACCCCAACTTTTTGCACTTTTTTATTTTTTGCTTTTTATAAAAACTAATTATTAGGACTTAAAGAGGACTTATTTTGGAGCACTTTTTGTGAAGACAACTTAAGCTGAAAATCAATTTTAAGCTTAAAAAGAGCTTATAAGCTGCTAAAAAAAAAAAAAAAAAAAAAAAAAAAAAAAAAAAAAAAAAGAAAAGACTCATTAGCAAGCGTTTGAGTCTAGAAATCTTTGTTGACCAATAAAAGCTTGTACAACCCTCACGTAAAAGCTCAAATTTAAAACTGAGAAATGACATTAGGAATCTTATTGATAGCCTACTATCTAGGAATGAAAAGTAATTTAAGCTAGAACCACATTAAGCTAATTGAAATTGAAGGAAAACTATTAAACTCGGGTTTTTACTCAATAAGCTCAAAATTAAGAAAAGCTAAAATACTTAAGAAGCCAAAACAGAAGATGAGCTTATGAGAACTAAACAATCCACTACTAAGCAATGAATTCAAATCATTAAAACAGCTACTATAAGCTAAGTTTATAATTAAAGCTTAATCTAAGTACTACTGTTTTTGGAATTTTTTGAGATTTTTATGATCTTTTAAAAACAAATGCACCTTAAGGAATAAGCTAGAAAACCTGAAGCAAGATTTAATCTAACTTTAACTATATCTAATCTATAAGCTTATGGAATTTTAGACCCTAAATCCTACAATGACTACTTAGATGAAGCTTAAAAAGTCAACAGTAGTAATTGATGTTTACTACTGCTGATGCAATTTGCAAATGAGCTAGAAACAAATGCAGGCCACTAAGGTGGTTACCTCTGCACTTAATACACTCACCAAGAGTGTTTAAACTTAAAGCAAGCAAGATCTAAGCCTTAGAGGGCTTAGATCAAATTTTCACAAGTTAAAAAATATGAAAGACTCCCCTGGTGCAGGAACAACTAAATTTCCAAAATCTAACTTATAAAAACTCTTTAACTATTAATTTTAAATGAAATTGAAACTGACTCAATTAAAAACTAAAGCTCACTTTGAATTAATGTGGTCAAAGAAGCTTATTCCAAACACCCCTTTAACCTAGTGACAGCTTTGAAAAATCTCTTAATAATGAAATCTACTAATTAAATCCTTAATACCATATGATTAACAGATTATAACTAACTTAAATATCATAATCTAACTACTGAATTAAGCTAGAATGCAAGATCTAAGAAATAACAGTAATATTTTTGGTTTTTATGGATTTTTATGATAGAAATAAGAAACTAATGATCTATATCTATTTAAGCAAAAATAGATGAAGATATATAACTAATAAGCATTAGTAAAGAGAAATAAGCAAAAAGAAGCAACTAATTTAAGCAAATAAGCAGATCTATTCTAATAAGTACCTTATTTACTATTTATGCTAGCAATTTAAGACAAAAGGAATTTAAAAGAGAAACTTACAGATTGTCTAGCTTAACTAGGCACAAAATGACTTTTAGAGCTTTGCTACAAGCTCTCCTAGCTTATAAATAAGCTAGGAGTAAAGTCCTTGAGATCTCTTCCATTTCTAGATCTCCTTCCAAAAGCTTAAATCTACAAGTTAAGGTAAATAGATACTTTAGCTAGTTTTAGATATTTTAAGTATGATTAAGACCAATTTAAGCTCAAATCATGAGCTTAGAGACTCATGAGAGCTGTTGAGCTTATAGGAGCTTATTTAGCTTTAGCTTTAAAAATTTAGGACAAATGAAAAAGAGAGAGAGCTTATGAATGTAAAAACTGAATTTCATTAACAAAAGCAACTGTTTACATTACTTTAAAAAGAAATTACAAAACATTTAAGGAAAATTACATTTGGCTAAAAACCAAATTTTAAGCTACCTAAAAGCTACTAAAAAAACTAGATAGTGTATGTGTGAGGTGAGAGCCTATTTATAGTGCCAAGCTGAAGCTTCTAGGCCTTGCTTGATGTCTACGCTCCAATCAATCATTGTTGTTAGATTCTACAATCATTGGGGTTTGATTCATAGCCGTTGGATCATATTTGAGCTCACACGGATTGCCAGCATGGCAATCCATTTTGAGACTCATTTGTGCTTGGTTACTGAGTGTGTTTAGTGCAAAACCCACGTCCCTTTGTGCTTTCTCCTCGTCATACGTGGCTTGAACTTGAGTGATCAATAAGGAGCTCTTGATTTGACACATTTGACCTTGCCATTTCATTGTAGACTTCTTGAATTGTCTTATTCGCCCCTCAATTGGGGAAAGCCCTTTGATTTTGACTGTGGGTAAAGATGGGGACAACGGGTGAATAGTAACCATGGCTTCACGCCTTTTTTTAACTATAAAACGGGTAAAAATCATTTGACTTTAGGAGAATGACATAAATGGTCCTTGTGGTTTTATGAAAGGGCTATTGGACTAAGGGATTGGGCTTTTGGATCCGGGTGTGGCCCATTTAGGTTTAGGGACTATTTTTGGATTTTTCTGAAACTTGGAGGACTAAAGTGGAACATTTTAGGTTTTGTCTTTTGTGGTTGACTTCTGTTGACCAAGATTGACTGGAGGTTGACTTTTCTAGGCATTGCTTCCGGCTTTTGTTCACTCTTCCGTTCTTGTGTCCTTGTTTGCCCGTTTTTGACGGTTTTCTTGTGATTTTTGATATATCCGTTCCTGCACATACAAAACACAAATACAAGCATATTGTTGCCATTTTTGGTCTGTTTTGGGTTTATTTGGGCTATTTTAAGCATAAATGGATATGTGTATTTTACACTTATCACTAGGTCTTAGGAAAAAGTACCGCCTAAGTCTAGGAATGATATAACCCTTGAGTTAAGTCATTCATTGCACTAAATAAACAAACCATCGTTCTATTTAATTAAACATGGCTAGTATTGTTTTCCGTACATAAGGCTTGACCGCTTCTTTATCTTTTGTCTATCAACTTGTGTGTGTTAATTGTCATCAAAACCTTAAGTTAGATACACAAAACTGTGCCAGTCTCTCAGGCTGAAACCCCCTTTTTTCATTAGTTTTAGGTTTAACTTAGATAACTAAAATACTGATAGATTTGATATTAACGCTCTCGCTCTTAGTGATCGACACCCTACTTACCACGAAACTCCATCTGACCGGGTACACTACCCGTTAAAGTGTTGTTTTTAGGTATAGTCGACATAAAATAAATAGTAAAACTTGATACATAAATAACACCTACACAACGACACATCAAGTTTTTAGCGCCGATTTCAGGGAGTGTAGTTGTTTAATTCTTATTTATTAGTGTTTTAGTTTAGTTTAGATTAGTTTAGTTTAGATTAGTTTAGATTAATTTGCATATTTGCGTGTTTGTTTTGTGTGTTTGATTTCTGCATTGTATATTTTGCATATTGTGTGTTTGTGTGCATTATTACAGTTCG
>BQNB010047424.1:1459-39449 GCA_026074375.1 Tanacetum coccineum | reverse complement strand
TTCGAGCTAGACTTTTGTCTTGTAACTTCGAGTGACCGAAGCTTCTTTGTTTGGGTCCATTTAGGTGAACCTAACACTTTCTTATTATTCCGCTGTGCATTCAATATTATCTGTGAAACTATCCTAGATGAGCTAAATCGATCTTATCAATTGGTATCAGAGCCTCGTGGCTCTCGATCTAGGATACAAGGTTCTGATTCGAAGAAAAGGAGGGTTTCGGTATTCTGATTGATGTCGTCTTGTATGATGGATAAGGAGCAGTAGCAGGTTCATATGGTGTGCGCATGGGTGCTTAATCTTTATTATGGAGTCCATGGATTTGATTCGTTTACTGGAGGTTTGTTCATGGCTGTATGACGTTTATAAAGAATCAGCAGGTGTGATCGATATAGGTTTAATATTCAATCATGGTGCGATTGATGTTTATTGTTTGGATTGATGTTCGTGATTTATGATGTCAAAGAAGAACATGAGCTTATAAGTGATCGAATGTAGTTGGTCATATGGATGTCGTACCCTAAAAAGGTTAGGGTTATACAGCAGATTGTATGGATCGTAAGTGAATAAAAGAAGTAGGAGTCAAGTACTGTTTCGAACCTAGTAGCTACCAAGGAATTATGAAAGTATTGTTTGCTACGTCAGAGTATTTTTAATATGTAGTTTCGTCTATATTATGATTAATAATGTACTTGTATCGACGACATTCGGACAAAAGAGATTTTTGAATGGATTCAAGGTAAAGTTCGCTAAAAAAGATTCAAAGTACCGCTGATGTTGTTGAAAGTACCGTAGTGTTATCGATATTTAGAAGTAATGCTTGACTTTATCAGATATGGGGTTAATACATGAATTTGGTTTTGATTGGATTTGGATCTCGAATGCTTCATTTAAGGGGAAGTTAAGGATATGATTTTTAAATGTTCTTATACATTTAAAAGGTCGTTTTGGAGATTATTTGAAGAAGGTGATTAACGCGATTAATTGATTATCACTTATTTGATGTTGTAGTTGAGTTTCACAGATGCGTGTTCTTATCATACCTTTTAGCAGGAGGTAACTTGTTCGTGCTTAAATGGTGTGATATGAAGACTTGTCAAAATCTAGCAAAGGTGTGTGATCTAACTTATGGTGCTCAATGCTCACATTTGCTATCACTTAGTACGTGTCTCATAGAAGATGAGGATTTTGTCAAGAGGTTGCAGTCTACTTATATTTTGGTCTTGGTATAAATTCGACGTCATGTGGATAGTGCAAGATATAAGACATAAGTTTGGGAGATTCAACTTCTACAACAAATTGTTATAATTGCGTATTTTATCAGTGTATCATACATAGAGCTAGTGTTGAGATTTCAAGAGATGGTTAACATTTAGGTATTCAAGGGAAGCTTAGATTGATTAAATGTTTAACATTACATGCACACTGAGGGGAAGTGTTTCGTTATACTTGCAAAGTATTATTACATGATAGTTTATATTTCTACTCTCTCAAAGTCATTTTTTTATATTCGCTTTATGGAGGGTATTTGAGTCATTGGAAGGATGGATTAGTAGTTGTGGTATATGATTTGTAGCTATTATGATCCAAGTTGCATATCTACAGAAGACCCCTATTGGATTATGACAAAAAGGGGAAGAAGATTACAGGTTTATTGATTTGGCTGCTTATTATTGGTGTGTGGATGATAATATGTTAAGGGAAGCTATCAAAGCTATCAACAAAGGATGATTTTTTTTACATTCAGTGAGATGATTTTATCTCAACTTCAAGGAAGTTTGGCTTTATGTGATAGTGCCATACAGACTTGTTTTTTTTGTCATCATCAATTAGGGGGAAGATTGTTGGAGATTTTGATTTGATAAGACAAATATAAATAAAGATTGAAGACAAAAGGACTAATCTGACAACTATTAATTCTACAACGATGGATGATTTTGAAGAATTAATGCGATTCTTTGGTCAACTGATTTTACAAGATAAAGCCTAGGAAAGTTTTTAAGTTGATTTAAGGTGATTTAATATGATTTAAATGTTTTATTAATCAATTGATTTAATTCATTTGTAAGCATGATCTATTAGTTTAAAAGATCATAGGCGTGTAGTTTTATCCATCCATAGATACATCACGATGGAGAGTCGAATAGTAAAGGTATTTTTGTGTGTGTGTGTAACATTGTTAGTTAGTTAGTTAGTTAGTACACCATAGAATTGGTGTATGCCAAGTCTATCGTTGGGTGAATAGGGTATAGGCTTACAATGAAGAAAAACCTTGTTTGATAATATTGCTTTCTTATTATTCGCTGTGATTCAATATATTGTTTAACTAAATCTAGTTGAGCTTAAAGAATCTTATCAAGGTGAATAGATAAATTCAAAAAAATACTTTTTGATTCATTGGATAGTTGGACAAAGGATACTAGTGTATAGATTGCGTAAGCAGTAAGTGGGTTAAAGCTATCTTATTTTATGAGGCAGGTTTAACAGAAATTGCTTTAATCGAGATAGATTATAATCAGCAAATAATGATGCTTTATGCGGATGCTTTAAATGTGATATACTTACTAGTGTTAGGTCTTAGGATAAGAGTAACGCCTAAGTTTATGATGATCTGCCATCGAGAGAAGAATTCATTGCATTAATTAAACATTCCAACCTTCTAGTTAGTTTAATAATGGTTATTCTCAGTTTTCTTATATAAGGTTCGACGCTCGTTTAGCTTTTAATATTAGTTGCTCCCATTGAGGTTATCAGTGTTTGAATTTATGGTAGGACCTCAACAAAGTGCAGTTTCAGACTGAAAACCCTTTCCTTCAGAATAGGATTAGGACAGACATTGGTTTTTTTAACTAGGTTTAGAATGAATTAAATAGATTAGATACAAGATATTAATTAAATTGATAGATTTAACTGTCTTTAGTGATCGACACCATACTTACAATGAAACTAACTTTACACGGAGTACATGCCGTTAAAGTGTTGTTATTGGTTTAGTCGGCAAAATATAAATTTAAAAGTTGAAACAATAAAATATAACCACACACTACAACAACATCAATGGTTTATAAGGTAGCAAAATAGTTCATAGAGACAAATACAAAGTAATTTATATAATGACACGATATTATTTTGTAGGATTATGTAAAATAATTTATGAGGTGATATTGAAACAGTTTATGGGATAATCACAGGACAGTTGACAATGTGATAGTAGGGGTTTATAATCATATTAGTTTACGAGTTGACAACCAAATAGCTTATGTTGGGATTCTAGATTTGATGAGACAAAATAAATATAAGAATGAAACAAAAGTACTAAAATTGTAATTAAAGAAATCTTCAAGCTGGTAGAGCACATGAAGATAAAGATGAAGATTTCAAAAGATCTTCTTATAAAGATAAAGATACAAAAGATATTAGAAGATATTCTTAAATGTTTTAAATATATTATTTGTTCTTATCTTCTATTGTAAGCCTTGATATCTCTCTATATAAAGAGAATCATAGGCGTGTGGTTTAGACATCCATCCATAGAAACATAGTCGACTGATGAGAGTCGAATAGTAAAGGTGTGTGTGTGTACACCAAAGTTAGTAGTTAGTAGTTAGTAACCCCAAGTTATAGTTAGGGTAATAGGGAAACGTTCAATAAAGAAAACCTTGTGATAACTTTGAATGTGTTCTTTATTATTCCGCTGCGTGTTATCAATCATTGTTATTGTTCATCCTAGATATATAAGATCTAATCAATCTTGAGCTATAATCGATCTTATCAATTGGTATCAGAGCCGGGTGGCTCTCGATCTTGGAACAACAAGGTTCGCAAATCGAACAAGGTATGATGCTTTTGATTTTCGGTTATTTATTCTTTATCAAAGTTTGATTTGTATTCGGGGTTTTGTCATGATTCAGTCTACTCTTTCAAGACAAATATAAAGGTTGCTGCTATTACTAATTCTAATTAATAAAACCAATTAAGGTTTTAAGGCTTCTATGATTTTTAATTACAAGCAATTCGGTGACAATAGGGTTTGCTATAAACCCTAAATTAGTAAAACCCTAATTTATTGTGCATCTAGAATCAAGATATATATTGGGTTTTTGGTTTGTATGGTTCGTGGATCTTAAAGTTGGCTCATGGGTTATTGATTAAAACCAAGGTTCACAAAAAGTATGAAGTATCTATCACCAGGCAGTAAAAAAATAGCCTGTTATGAATAATGAAAAGTGGTTGTTCGTTGCTATGAGGGTTTAAGGTGATAAACAACAAACAGCAGCAAGAATATATGCAATAGCAGGTTGTAGCAGCAGGAGAAGATGAAGTACTTTGATGATTCGTGGTGGTTAATGAAGAATGTTTATACTACTGCTTCGTTTGGTTAACACCAGCAATAGTAAACCCTAATGTTTAGGGTTTATACATCTGTTAGTTATGTTCGTGGTGTGATGCTGCTATTATTCGTGTATCTATGGTGGTTATCTCACGAATATTATCCAAGCATAGGCAGTTATTTAAGTTTGGAAAGAAAATCTCACGAATATATTTTTATGAAAGATATATTAAGATAAGGCAACAGATGGTTTACGAGTATAATATTAATACTGATGCTATTGGGCTTTAGGGAGGTAAGTATTATAATAGTTAATACTGTTTGGCCACAAGAATGTTAGTACTGCTCCACATGCTTAACCTTTATGTGATAATGTTGTTCGTTTGAGTTTGTTGTTGTTGTGTTCGAAGAAAGAACAGTAGTACTGCTTGTTCAACTTTGTAATGTTCTATGTAGTTTATACTGTTTGGGCACATGTGAAGATTAATACCATTTCAAGTATTGTTTTTAATACTGCTTAACGTGGGGATGTTAAAGCTGTTTGAAGAATGTTGATACTGTTGAAATGAGTTTAATTAGTGTTGCCCATACAAGAAAAGATTTACTACTGTTTAAGTATAGAAGAAAGGGGTTAATACTGGTTATATGTTTTTAATACTGCTCCTTCATGGTTAATTATGCTAGTGTTAAGCAACGGTTCAGCGACAGTTTAGCAACAAAATAAAGCGTCACTAAATGAATGAGAGGAAGGAGAACCACTTTAGTGACAGATTGGCGACGGATTTATGACAGATTAAAGTGTCGCTAAATGGAGTAAATTAGTACTGTTGTGTTTGAATTTTTAATACTGTCAGAGTCGTCCAACAAAGCAGTTTGTACTGCTGCTTGACAAACGTATACAAGGGTTTTGGTATGCAACAGTTAGTTACTATTAGGCTTCATGAAAAGATTAATATTGTTTGGGCCTTAGTATATTACAACTGCTGTTTGAGGTTGCTGCTTATATGTATGGTGTTCATTTTGTAAACCCTACATGAAATAACAGCAGGTGCTTTTGGTTCTTTGATGCTCGTTGCTTGCAAATGTTTTGGCATGCAAAGGTTGGTTAGTACTGCTTGCTTATTTCATTAATACTGCCAGCTTATGATTGTACTACTGGCTTATTATTTTAGTACTACCAGTCTTATCCGAGAAATGAGTTAGTACTGTTAGTGTTGTCCGATCAGACAACACTTAGCTATTGGATCTCGGATACTAAAGGATATCGGGCAGAACAGGGGCAGTTTGGTGTTTTGATTTGTTACACACACAGGTTCAAGAGTGTTTTAGTTTTTGGTTTTTGGATGGATTTGGATCTCGGACAGAACTATTTTTCAAATAGTTTATTCTTATTAATCTTATGGCTCGTATTTTTGGGATTATTTGAAGATGTGATTATGAAAACAATTGAATATTGCTTATTTGATGTTGTAGTTGGGTTTCACAGGTGCGTGTCTTATCATATCTTAAAGTATAGTTTTGCAGGCTATGACTTTTAAGATAACTTGTTCGTGCTTACAATGGTGTGACGAAGACTTGTCAAAATCTAGCAAAGGTGTGTGATTTTTCTTATAGGTGCTCAATGGTCACATTTGCTATCATTAGTATGTGTCTCATAGAAGATGAGGATTTTTGTCAAGAGGTTGCGGTCTACTTATATTTTACAGATTTATTTATAAGTTCGACGTCACGTGGATAGTACAAGACATAAGACACAAGTTTGGGAGATTCAACTTCTTCATCAAATTAGTTATACTTAGTTTTCTTCATCAGTGATCACTACATAGAGCCTACAGAGTTTGGGATTCAAGAGATGGTAAACATATGGGTTTTAGGGGAAGCTTATTGTTTAAATGTTTAACCGTCTACATGCACCACTTGAGGGGAAGTGTTTACAAGTTGCATATCTTCAGAAGACTCCTATTGGATAAAGATAAAAAGGGGAAGAAGATTACAGGTTTATTGATTTGCAGCTTATTTATGTGTGGTGACATTTTTAAAGAGATCTTAAATCAAGGGGAAGCATTTAAGATTTTGTTTCATTTAGAGAGATGATTACAACTTAACTTCTCTATTTAAGGGGAAGTTCGTACGCGACTTTGTTTGTTTTGTCATCATCAAATAAGGGAACATTGTTGGGATTCTAGATTTGATGAGACAAAATAAATATAAATGAAACAAAAGTACTAAAATTGTAATTAAAGAAATCTTCAAGCTGGAGGAGCACATGAAGATAAAGATAAAGATTTCAAAAGATCTCCTTATAAAGATAAAGATACAGAAGCTATTAGAAGATATTCTTAAATGTTTTAAATATATTGTTTGTTCTTATCTTCTATTGTAAGCTTTGATATCTCTCTATATAAAGAGAATCATAGGCGTGTGGTTTAGACATCCATCCATAGAAACATAGTCGACTGATGAGAATCGAATAGTAAAGGTATGTGTGTACACCATAGTTAGTAGTTAGTAGTTAGTAACCTCAAGTTATAGTTGAGGTAATAGGGAAACATTCAATAAAGAAAACTTTGTGATAACTTTGATTGTGTTCTTTATTATTTCGCTGCGTGTTATCAATCATTGCTATTGTTCATCCTAGATATATAAGATTTAATCAATCTTGAGCTATAATCGATCTTATCAACTTATAAAGTGACAACAAAATAGTTTACAAAAGACCACAAAATAGTTCATATGATGAAAAAAAATTTATGGGATAAGAGCTAACAGTTTATAAAATGATAGTGAAATGGTTTATAACATGACAATGAAATTGTTTACGAGATCACACAAGAATAGTTTATAAAACGATAGTAGCGAAATGATTTTATAATATGGGAACGATTCAAGGAGTAGCTTACATAAATAAATAGAGAAATTAAGTGTAACTGACGGAATCATCATGACATATACATTAATAGGCAATTTAAAACATCCACTCAATACAATGAAATTTATAGAAAAGTATTAATGTGAATATAGTCTAAGAATACTTTGACTTAGGTCACTAGGTAATGCGGGAAGATCTCTTCTTAAGCATTAATCTTGTATTTGACGACACTAGAGTTCTCATGAGCTTTTTCCTTCCCAATTTGGTTCACTTGGTTCTCATTTCTCAACTTCTGGCATTTATCCTTAAAATGTCCCAACCTTCCACATTCATAGCAAGTGATGGTGACCTTTGGAATTGCCACATGGGTTCTCTGGTTCATTGCAGCAACTGATGTCTTACAATCCCTAGTCATGTGGCCAACCCTCTTACATTTATTACACTTCACAATACACGGCCCAACATGATGTAATGTACACTTGATGCAGTAAGGTAAATTCCCAGCATAAGCCCTCCTTTCATTGGCTCTAATAGTGTAAGCTCTTGTCACACCTGGTTTCTTGCAGGGTGGTTGTCGTGGCACACGGTTATCCATTAGTTGGTTCTCAAACTTCCTCTTGTTGTTAGCATTCTTTTCTATCGTGATTTCTTGTTGTATGATCTGATTCATCGGATCGTGAGTCATGCGGATTTTTGTCTCGTAGATAGCGATAGCTTGTTAAGAATCGTTTAGCCCATCTAGGATGATAATAACAATGATTGAATATGCACAGTGGAATTATAAGAACACAATCAAAGTTATCACAAGGTTTTCTTTATTGAACGTTTTCCTATTACCCCAACTATAACTTGGGGCTACACCAACTAACTATGGTGTACTATTCGACTCTCATCAGTTGACTATGCTATCTAACTATCTAGACTCTCATTGGGAGAGCTCTAGTTTTCTATATATTGATGCATTTTTCTAAATGCCTGGACCTCCTTTTATAGCATAAGGAGTCCTAGGCTTACAAGGAAACTAATTAATATATTAATTAGAGAATCAATTAGTCATTAGATATCTTCTCATTAATATTCATTCTTATCTTATTTTGACAAATCTTTATTTTCTTCTAGACATCTTGTTAAAACTTCTTGATGACAATTTGGTCCTTCCTTGTTTCCTCATTCTTGTTCTCATTCTTTTTATTCGATGTTTTCTCATCAAAATCAAGGAATCCCTAACAATCTTCCCTATTTGATGATCGCTCACTCATACAAACAAAGTCTAGTACAAAACTTATCTCATAAAGCCTCAAAGTTCTGGTAAAGGACTAATCAAATATGTTGATAGCTGATAGTTTGCTAAATCTATACTGGTAATCAATGCATCATATTTGGCAAATGTGAAAGCATTGACTGTCCAATAAGCAAATGGCTTTGGTAAAGACAAATCAAATCCGTAGATTAGTTGATAGTTTTACTCAAACCTAAAAGGTTCTCAATTCACCTTGGTTGTTTACAAATAAAGAATTGGCTTATCCCAGAGCAACATGGGCTATGGTTAAAGGAATGTCAAATCCGTTAATGGCTAGGTTAGTTTGCCAAAACTACAAAGCCAACTGAGGTATTGTTGCTGAAAAGAAGTCGATGGTGTTGCAGACATGACTAGAGACAAGATATTAAAAGTGATAAGTGATCAAGATTATGAGTCAAAGATATAACAGACTTTAGTGTTTTGGATACATCCTCCTGGTCTTAATGATGTGACACTTTTAAAGAAACATGAAGGATAACAAGTGATCAATCATGTTTTAGGGTGGATTGTTGGGTATTAGGCATTCCATGATTATTACCGTTAGTTACTCTCGGCTCGCGCGCAGTTATTGTTAGTTGTAATCTGTTACTGAACAGTACAAAATTGTAGTGTTTGATCAGTATAGTTAGTGACATTAGTATAAAATATGTTAGTAACGTTTATGAGACTATGCATAGATGCTGATTTCTTGTGAAAGGTATATGCGACGCTCTTTATACGCGTTTTGTAAAGCCCATTAGGGTTTCCTTGGTGTATAAAAGGAACCCTAGTCATAGTTAGTAGATATAGTTCTATACAGATCAATAGAGATCGATTAGCAATCATAGTTTTGTAATCTGTAACCTAGGCAGATTCAAGTTATAATATAAAGTTCTTTTGTGATTCGTATAGCTCGGTTCTTTCTTAGCATTATTTGATTAGTTTCTGGCATAATCAAATGTTTCAATAGTCCAGTGTGTCATTATTGTTGCTTTTAGAATTATCTAAAGGAACAAAACCCCTCTTGACAAGGCTAAAGGCATCACCAGCAAGTTAACATTTCACCGCATACCCGTGTCTAAGATATATCATGTAAACGATCCGCCAACATGGGGATTTTAGATCAACCTTTAGATGTGATGTAAGATGATGGAATAATATGATCTTAAACACTTAGTTTAGATGTAAAACCCAAGCTTACCACAATATAAAACCCTTACCAAAACAAAAACCTTAATCTTGCAATAACTTGCTTAAACCTTGCAATTGCTTAACCAACCCTTCAAAACATCTTAGGTTATCATAGAAATGATGTAGGAATGTGTGTAATTGTTGTAGGAAAATTTTGTATGGATTTATATATGGGGTGTTTGTTTGCCGTGGGTAAAGAGAGGACCAAGAGAGGATTTTATGTTGTTTCACTTAAGGAATATATTACATGTATGTGTGTACTTGCAACTTGCTAAGAAATTATATACAAATAGACGACTAGTCCATGGTGGTTTATAGTAAGACTTTGGTTCATGATATGTGAAGTACTTGCAACAAGATATGTTGAAGTCTTGCAAGAATTAACTAAGTGTTCCCTAATAGTTGAGAACATCTCATGAAAACAAGGAGAAATATTTTCAAACTGGATATTTTTGTATAAGTCCATCCATATCCGGTTTTGTATGTATATAGGTGATGTTATTTTGTGAATTTTGAGTATTGGGTATAATTGTGGGTATTTGTTGAAGCGTAGAAAAGTTTTGGTGGTTCCGGGAATGCCTAAACGTATTTTATCGCGAAACGTAATCAATTTACGTAACCAATAAAAATAAAATGAACAAAGTTAATAATTATCCTCAAAATAATTACTTAACACTTGCTTGATGTAAACATTTAATTGTTTGATGCCCGTTTACATTGAACGATAATTTTTAGCTTACGCGATTTAACTTAATGATTACGATTTAAAAGCAAACGCGTAAAATACTAGAAATACATAGTGAATTTATTGACGTCGCAAATGACCCTAAAACATGGGGTGTTATAGAGCATTCCATTGGAAAGAGCACGAATATTCAAGTTCGACGGTGCTTTCATCTTTTATTGGGCTAGCCCGATACCATTTATATAGGTCGGACCGACCAATACTTATTAAAGACTCAAGTTTAATCACTCAGCTTAGCAAACCAAGCCCATGATTGGAAGACTGAGCCTAACACGCTGCAGCCAAGTCCATGAAATGGACCAAGCCCATCAACAGCTTGTACCTATGCTTTTGTCCTACGCAAGGTTAAAAAGAAAAGGAACACAACAACAACATTTTGAAACTCTTATCTTTTCTTATCTTTTTTTTCGCTTTTCGTTTTTTGTTTTTCAATAGTAGATTAGATAGGGATAGTGTAGAGTAGCAGTAGTATTATATTCCTTTTCTTATCTTATCTTTATTTTTGGTAGAAGTAGTAGTAAGGTAGGTTAATTAATTTCTTTTATGAATTTTCCATATCGATTGTAATAGCTTATTTGGTTTCTTATTGTGATGAACGGGATTATTCATGTAGCTTATTTTTTGGGTTTTGTAATTGCTTATATTAGAGCTTATTGTAGTTCATTCGATTTGGTACTCAGATGATTCGAGCAGGTTATTCATGTTTCCAGGTTATGTGTTTGTATTTCCGTATAATGATTGTTGGTTGTTTGATTTGAAAGGTTGAACTAGTTTCCAGGTTTGGATCTAAATGATTGTTCTTTTGGTTCATGAGTTCGGTAATGGATTTTCAGGTTTAAGATTAGATGTAGTTTGGTTCGGGTTAAGCAAAGAACTAGTAGGTTAATATATTAGTTTTCATCTCCTTTTCTTTTGTTTTGGTAAGTATCAATAAGTAGGGACAAACTAATTTATCATATATATCTTTCATATCATTCGCATCTTATCTTTCAATTTTAGTAATAGTGTTAGATTTCTTAAGGGTTAAGTTGATTAGCTTATTTGTGCTCTTCATAGTTTTCGGATTATAAATGAGCTAAACTAGATCTTGGTTTTTTTGGATAATGTGTTTCGGCTTATTTTTACTTTGCTTGTTTTGTGATTGTGAACCCGGTTCAACACTTGAGGCGAGGAGCTTAAGGATTCATAAACTAGTTTTATTTCCAAGTCTAGGGCTTAATTAGAGTTTACTAGCTTATTAGAAAATAAAGTTTAAATACTTTATAATCTTTTAAGTAAATAAAGTTTAAGGTTTATAGTAAGAAATAAATTGGTATTTAGTCATAAGTTTTTTATAATCGGCGTGGTTTCATTCGTATCCGGTATCTTCATTCGGTTCTACTTTCATTCCATTTCCCCCCCCCCCCCCCCCCCCCCCCCCTATTTTAGTAGTTATAGTTTAATTTTGCTTAATATGTCTTTTATTGCTTATATGTTCATTAGCATGATTAGTGAGTTGTTTATTTATGCTTGTTAAGTGAATTGTGATTTGCAAGTTAAGTGTGAAATTAAAAGGGGATTTTTTGATTTAAATATTGTTATGGATTATTTAGATTGCTTATTTTTGATGTACCCTACTCACCTCCGTTTCCCCCCTTCACCCCTAATAGCTAATACTCTGTATTTTCGAAGGGCCAAAAGCGTGGAGAAGAGAAATAGGTCAAAATCAAATCTAAGTAATTGTTGACCATCCTTACTTTATAAGATATCATTTTCAAATAAACAACGTTGTGAGAAAATAATGATTTTCTACGGGTACTAATGCGTCATTAAAAACCAGTTTTTTTTTATAACTTAATAAACTTTTCATCTTCACATCGTGGCCAAGCTTATTTTGTCTTATATTTCTTTTTAGATTCATTTTTGTTTGTTTTATTATTTAGTTTATATTGCTTTTTTGCATATTATTAACAGTATAATTAAAAATCCGCAAAAATTATAAAGATCTCGCTCAAGCATCAGGAGAATTAAGAAAATAAACGAAATCTCAATTCAATTCTCGTATGTGTTACGGCATGGAAGATTTATTTATTACTTTTCCTAAACGTGATTCTTATTTCTAACAGGTTAACTTAATATTAATATACATAACGGCTAGTATGTATTTATACGATAATCTACACGTGTTTGATGAATTTTATACTTCTTCTCCAGATAGCATTGCCTCTCTAGTTCCTTGTAGAAGAAGCTCATGCTCCTGTTGAGTCATACAGGTTCACCTTCACTATACCAACTCTTGATCAAGATGCGCACCTTCGCTATTTGTACTTCACAATACCACTCCACAATCACAATTCAAAGTAAGTTCCTTATCTACGCAAAGAAGGTATGTACTGGCAGTACTAACTTCATTAGTACTGTTAGTTATACCTTGGCAGTATTAAGTCTTGTGAAGATTTATTCCTAACAAAGATGCACCCTCACCAAGTACCATACAAACCACTCCACAATCACAATCCCAAATAATTCCTCTATGTGCTAAAGAAGAGTCTCATGACCTTGAGGTTTCACATATGAGTAACGATCCTTATTTTGGCATTCCAATTCCAGAAACTGTTTTTGAAGAATCCTCATCATTGGATATTATCTCTACTATTGTGCACTCAGACGCTCTAATCTCATAACAGCTCAGTAAATGGACAAAAGATCATCCGTTATAAAACATAATGGGTGACCCTTCCAGACTTGTTTCCACAAGACTTCAACTACACGAACAAGCCCTGTTCTGCTACTATGATGCCTTCCTAACTTAAGTTGAACCTAAGACATACAAAGATGCACTAACTCAGTCATGCTGGATTGAGGCAATGCAAGAAGAGCTACATGAATTCGAACGTCTTAAAGTCTGGGAACTCGTTCCTCGTCTAGATAAAGTAATGGTTATTACTTTAAAATGGATATGTAAGGTCAAATTGGATGAATTAGGGGGAATCTTGAAAAACAAGGCAAGATTGGTAGCTCGTGGATACCATTAGGAAGAGGGAATTAATTTCAAAGAATCCTTTGCTCCCGTGGCTAGACTAGAAGCTGTTTGGATATTTCTCGCGTTTGCTGCTCATATGAATATGATCATCTACCAGATGGATGTAAAGACAGCATTTTTGAATGGTATTTTGCGTGAAGAAGTCTACGTTAGGCAACCAGATGGATTTGTGGATCCAGACAATCCTAATCACGTGCACAGACTGAAGAAAGCTCTATATGGGTTGAAACAGGCTCCACGTGCGTGGTATGATCTATTGTAGTCGTTTCTGCTATCCTGAGGATTCTTTAAAGGCACGGTTGATCCTACATTGTTTATCAGCATAAA
The DNA here is from genome assembly GCA_026074375.1 of Tanacetum coccineum. Classification (NCBI taxonomy): domain Eukaryota; kingdom Viridiplantae; phylum Streptophyta; class Magnoliopsida; order Asterales; family Asteraceae; genus Tanacetum; species Tanacetum coccineum. Next base: position 25,689 of record BQNB010047424.1, on the reverse strand, counting down.
AGGTAAAGACATCCTCCTTGTACAATTCTATGTTGATGATATTATTTATGCTTCTACTACTACTGAACTTTGTGATAAACTTTATGAGATAATGTGTTCCAAATTCAAGATGTTAATGATGGGCAAAATATCATTTTTTTTCTAGGACTACAGATTTCACAGAGTCCCAGAGGCATCTTTTTAAACCAATTAAAATATGCTCTAGAATCACTTAAGAAATACAGAATGGAATCTTATGACCCTATGGATACTCCAATGGTAGAGAAATCCAAACTGGATGAGGATACACAAGGGAAAGTCGTTGATCCTACACATTATCGTGGCATGGTTGGCACCCTCATGTATCTTACATCCAGTAGACTAGACCTGGTATATGTTGTCTGTATGTGTGCTCGGTATCAGGCTCGTCTTACCGAAAAGCACCTACATGTTGTAAAAAGAATCTTTCGATATCTAAGAGGAACCGTCAATCGGGGACTATGGTATTTGAAGGATTCTGTTATTGCTCTAACAGCTTTTGCAGATGCTGATCACCCGGGTTGTCAAGATACAAGACGTAGTACATATGGAAGTATGTAATTGTTGGGAGACAGACTTGTTAGCTGGTCATCAAAAAAGCAAAAAAGTGCTGCAATATCTAGTACGGAAGTTGAAAATATAGCCTTGTCCGGCTGTTGTGCTCAAGTCCTTTGGATGAGATCACAACTTACTGACTATGGCCTTGGATTCAATAAAATTTCAATGTATTGTGATAACAAAAGCGCTATTGCCTTATGCTGCAACAATGTTCAACATTCTCGATCAAAGCATATCGACATCAGATATCACTTCATAAAAGAGCAAGTGGAGAATGGAGTCATCGAGCTTTACTTTGTAAGAACAGAATATCAGTTAGCGGACATCTTCACCAAGGCTTTATGTCGAGAAAGAATTGAATTCCTTATCGACAAGCTGGGGATGAGAAGTTTTACTCTTGAGACTCTGAAAGAACTAGCAGATGAAGCCGAAGAATAGTGATGGTACCTATTCTTATATCCTTTGTATAATATGCATATATAAAATCATAAAAACACAAAAAGATTTTTCACTTCTTATAAAATTTTATAAAAACAAAATACAAGATTAAAAAATCAGAAAAATATAAAAATATGTATTTCTGGCATGTCTTGTGAAAATCGATAACATTTACAGCTTTAGAAATGTCATTTAATAATGATACAAGGCTGTAAATGAAGTTCGAGTAGAAGTTCAAAAGGTTTTAAAGCATGCCAAAAATAGTTTGCTATTATTTTCGATAGCAACCCGGACATCATCTTAAAGGCAAATATTTCAAAAAGCGAACTTGACCTCACAACGGGAATTTATTCTCGGGCATGGTCTACTTTATGACCATGCAAAGGCTTGTGATTACTTTGCATCACAACCCGTGCTTCCTATATTCCATAAGTGTATGTGTCAGTGTGCTTATGTGTTAAAATAAGAGAAGTCTTATTTTCTATGGTGTTGTTTTCAAAATTAAAAGATTAATATTTGAAAGTCATCTAAAAATCATTTTCGAAGACATTTGACCACTCAAAAAACGACTACAGCTCTTTAAATAGAAAATGGGTCATTGTTTGAGGGGGAGAAAATGTCAAATATCTTCTTCATAAAATTAGTTTGTGATAAAGGAAAAAGGTTTTAAACAATAACGGATTAACAATTAAAGTGGAGTTAATTAAGTTTAGCTTACGTGAGCCTTAACTGTTATGTGTTTATGCCTTTTAGGGAATAGATAGCAAAAATAAGTTGCTAGGGATAATAGTTAAAAATAATAGGGACTATTTATGCAATTTGTCAAACTACATTATGCCTAAGTTAACTTTCTAATGAAATATGCTAAAGGATATAAAGTACAGGGGGCATTTACGTCAAAATCTCAAAGTTTTAACACAAACACCCCCACCCTCCCCGTTCGGTACACAGTTCCACACACACTCTTATTAAAAGTTTTGTTCCCTCTCACTTCATGTTCAAATCGTCATCTTCAAGATCGAATCAACCAGACCATTTCAAGCTTAAGGTATAACTAGAAACATGTTCCCTACACCCTAAACGTCTCATATCTCAAAGGAATTAAGTTTTTACAAGCATTTGTGCTCGATAACCCTAAAACTTGATTTAGGGTTCATAGAAATCAAAAGTGAGTGAAAACTGAAATTGTTTGAGGGGTTTGGTTCGTCCAAGGGTGTATATTACTCGTGTAATACAGTTTTTAATGTTGTTAACATATGTTTGGGTTTTAGTTTGATTTTGTATGCGAAAATTAGGAAATGGGTAAAACTTGTAAAAAAATTAGTGGATTTGTGGTTTAAAAGTGTTTAACATCATTCTTGTATGCATTCGAGCTTAGAAATCCTGTGTTTGAACATGAATAAAACATATTTATGTGACTTATGTGATTTTGAAGTCGTTTTGAGCTTTATGGCAATATTTGTGCTTAATTCTTGTTGAATATGGATCATTTGTTGTTACGAGATGCTATTATACATGTATGAATGTCTTATGATGCCCAAAAAGTGCTAAATCTAAAAACTTAAAAATTGAGGTGAATTAGTCAATACATGAAGGAGGCGGATTAGTTTTGCCTTTTGGAGGCGAATTAATTTTGCCTTTAGTAGGCGAATTAATTCTGCCTTCAGGAGGCGAATTAATTTTCCCCCTTAAGGAGGTGAATTAGTGGTTTCCCTTAAGGAGGCGAATTAGCACTTTTCATTTAGGAGCCGAATTAGGCTTCTACTTAAGGAGGCGAATTAGACATAATTCTTTGAGCTTCCATCACTCTGATAGACCTTGGATAGTACATGTAAGTCTATGTCAACACAATTGTCTTCCAATTACATTAGGACTTTGTGATTAAAGATTCAATGTCTATGGGTGCTTCTTATCTTGGTACTTTATCTGAAATGTCTTGAGTTCTTCTTTCTCAGTCTCTACTTCCAGCTTTTGTCTCTTCCTTGTTGTTTTTCTAGGAAGACTTCTTTCACTTGGTGCTGGTTCATTTAAGCTTATTTCTCTTTCCTCTTGTGTACCAGCCTCTTCTTCCACAATCTTTTCAGTAGTCCTTTCTTTTTCAGGAGACTTTGATTTTTCTTTTTCAGCATCCATAGGCACAAACTTTTGATTAAAATCCCAAAGCTTTTCAAAAATTGGCCTTATTTCATTGTAGGACATACCCTTGAAATCATTGATCTTGAAATTTCCCTGATTCTTCAGGTATTTGATCATGTTCCTTCTAGCTTGGGCAATAGACCTTGGCTTCATCTTAAGAGAGTGATATCTAATGACTGAAGGATCATTCCAGTCAATCTTCTTTGTAGACTCAACTTCATCCATAGCCTTTTTCTTTTCCTCTTCTTCCCATTGTCTTGCAATCTCTGCATCTCTAGCAATTTGAGCCCTTTGCTCCTCATTCATTTGCTCTTCAAGCCTGAGTGCTTCAGCATAACTTAATCTTTCTTGCTCAAGCTCCTTCTTGGATTTCCTCTTGCTCTTCTTTGTTCATTATTAACTTTCCCCTTATCTTTTCTTATTCTCTGCACTTCACCTTGAGTAGGTAGCAGTCCCTCCAGCAGAGTAATAATGTGTAATTCAGACACTAGTAATAAAATGTGGTATTTCTTCGCTAGAGTATCTTTATTATTGCTCAGCAGTACTTACATCATCACTAGCTTTCCACTGCCCTCTTGCTCATGGATGATTCAGTTGGATGTTCTTTTGTATGAAAAGTTCAGTTTCATGTTGCTTTTTCTTGAACTCTTCATCATCTTGAACCCATTCATTAGAATACAATTCCCTCCCCTGTTTGGAATGAATCATTCTAACCAACTTCAGTGTCTGGAAAGATTAAACCTGGATGTCTTTTGCTTTCCTACCTTTTTCTTGTGCTTCTGCTTTCTTGACTCTTAGAATAAGCTTAGTGTAAGCAGAACTGTATATTTTCTTTGTCTTTGTCAAATCAGCCTCTAGAACTCCAATCCTGTCAGAAAGTGTGTTAATCAAATTCGTCAATTCTTGTAGTTTCAAACTACCCTCTTACTCTTCATTTGATTAGTGTGTAACAGCATGGAGAGGTGAGTCATGGGGTGTAGGAGGATGATATTCAGTACCAGGTTGTGTTGGTAATAATTGTGTAGGTAAGGGATGAGGAGGTGATGGTTGAGTAGGAGATGGTTCAGGTGTAGGGGAAGATGTAGGTGTAGGGGAAGGTGAGGATGTGGTTCTAGAAGGGAGGGTGAGGATTCAGCAGCATTCTAAACATAGTGGGAAAAAAGGAACCTCCTATCCTGAAAATCCATTGGTGGATTCTCTTCATGTTACTAACACCTTCATATGAGAGCTGAAAAGAATAGGATCTTGAGTGTTGTTGGAGCTTCGCGTGTCTCTGCTGTCTAGGCATAGTGGATAAACCTAGGGTACCATCAAAAACTTATGGGGACTTGACGATGTTAGACACCATATGGTCAAAGCTCATCCTAGAGAAATTAAAACCTTCTATTTGTAGCTAAATAAAAGCGATAGCCGCTGCAATATTTGCTACTAAACTGCTCCCCTAGCAGTCTTCTTGGGGCTTAACTCGTGATGTATTATATGAATTAAGGAAGAAAACCTCCATTGAGCTGAAAAGCACCTTTATGAAAGGTTAACTTATATGAGTCAGTTCGTAGACTAGACCATAAGTGCCATTTGAGATTTTATCTTCGGAAGTTGGGAGAGAGATTAGTCCGTCTTGATCATCCAGCTAGAGAGGTCGCTCTATAGAACCTTCTGTGATTGGGACAGCGTTGTGACCATCAACAGTAGCATGAATCTTGACGTTGCCATTTTCATCAGTCACAATCTCAGCAGTCCTCCAAAATTGTTTTATAAAAGATACACACACCTCGGGCTTTTTAGTAAGTGCATAGCAAATATGACTTCTATTGATGAAGTCAATGATCTGATGAAACCCTGCACTTCCTGTAGATTTTTCCAAATACGCTACCATATTGTGTTTGTCACAAAATTCTAAGTTTGCCATGGATGTAATTGTGAGTAATCAAGTGGGATTTGATCGTGTAAGGAAGTATTAGGTCTGGAGAAAGTTAATTGCAATTTGATAGAGAAAACAGAGGGATATAATTTGACCAATATTAAGAAGATTGAAAATAATCGTGAAAGATCTTACTAATTTATAGGAGGTTCACGAAAGTCCAATTGGTTTAAAAAGTCAGTAACACTATGTATTTGGCGGAAATATCTCAACGGCTCTATCAATTAAAGGAAAATTTTGTTAGGCCCAAACAGTACTAACGGTCATCCAACAGTATTAACTTTGGCCTGGCAGTATTAAAATTTGCCTAGCAGTATTAACTTCTCCACCCAACAGCAGTACAAAGTTCCAAGATTCTAAGGACTAATAGAAACACTTCACACAATCTCTCTTTTCTGTTTTAGGCTCACAATTCATCTCTCAATTCTTTTGGCTCACTTTTCACTCTTTCTATTTTTTTTTTCACACAGCTTCTCTTTCTGTTTTTGAATGATCACAATTATCTTTAATTCTTTTGGCTCACTTTGCAACTCTTTATATTTTTCACACAGCTCTCTTTCTGTTTTTTTGAGCTACAACAATTCTCTTTTTGTTTTAACTCAAAAATTCACACTAAGTATAGTTTTTGGCAAACTCCAGGCCTTAATCGGAATTTTAGGAGTCTTTACAATAGCCGTTTGCTTTGGACTAGCCATTGCTTCATTAGAAAAATATGGTGCAATGAGAACCATATAGTTTTTAGTAAACTACCAACTATGAACGGATTTGAGAAGTCTTTACCAGTAGCCGTTTGCTCTGGACTAGCCAATGCTTCATTAGAATAAACATGGGTACATTGAGGACCATATTGTTTTTTAGCTAAAACTATCAACTATAACGGATTTGAAAAGTCTTTACCCGGAGCCGTTTGCTTCTGGATAGTCCAATTTTTGATGTGTATTAGACATGGGTGAATTGATGACCATTTGTGGTTTGTGTTAACAAACCAACAGTTAAGAACAACCAGCATGGTTCTCCCTCAAATGATACACTATGGAGTGACCTATATGACACCTCATTGTTTATCCTGAAAAAGTTAGCTTAACACCAAGAAAAACATAATCCAAACATGTTTCATGTTTTAACAGTATTAAGTGTTATTCACAAGATAAACAAAGATACACAGACATAACTAGAATTTATCCCAACTATAAAGCACAGTTTAATTAAATACAGTGTTAAATATAAATTGCAGATCAGTACTAATTAGACCTAGCAGTATTAATTGACAAATATTAACAGTACTAACTTTTAACAAACTTTACAAAACAACCAAGAGAGTTAGACTTTAGGGATTGAGCATTCCAATACTTGAAACCAAGTACTGAAATCTACCAGCATCAACCTTTTGTAAGTAAGGATCAGCTTCATTAAGTTGAGTATCAATTTTAGCCAATGTTGACTCAACTTTTTTAGTTTACAATCTTTATTAAAGTGTTGCCTAATCTCTATATGTTTTGTTTTAGTGTGTTGAACAGGATTTTCTATTACATATAGTACTGGTAGTGTCAATGTAAATTACGTTTTTTGTTCTTAAAATCTGTACCCATATCTCAACAATTGGTTTTGGATCCCAGAGAACTTGTCCACAGCAAATTGCAGCTAGCAAATATTCAGCTTCAGTTGTAGATAGTGGCTACCACAGTTTTGTTTCTTTGCTTTGCCAAGAAATTCAACCTATTTCCCATAATTGAACAACCTCCATGGTTGACTTCCTTATCAAGAGTAGCTCCCAGCTAGTCACTATCAGTATAAGCAACCTACTATCCATTGGTGTAATCATTAGAATACGAAAGTCCTAGAGTTGGTTCTGCCTTTGAGGTATCTAAAAATCCTTTTGACAGCTAAGGAGGGAAGTTTGTGGGTAGACTGAAACCTTGCACAATGCAAAACTGCAAACATGATATAGGGTCTAGATGCTGTTAAGTTGTAAGATACATTCCAAAGTATCCCAATCATCTGGACTTATCTGAGTGTTCTTCCAAATCATCAGCATCTGCTTCTTTAACAAAGGGTCCTTTCCAAATCAGTGGAGTGGAGGCAGACTTCACATCTGTGTAGTTGAACTTCTTTAGGATTTCATGGACATATTTATCTTGACTAATAAATATGCCTTTCTTCTTCTGTTGGACCTGCAACCCCAAAAAGAAAGTGAGTTCTCCCATAGAACTCATCTGAAACTTATCCTTCATAAGTTTCTCAAAACTCATCACAAAGCTCCTTCTTGGTAGATCAAAATATGATGTCAATTTATCCTATAGATTTGAACAAGAAGTATGTGCCCCCCTTGACTTGTGATGAACAAGTTTGATCAATTTTGCCTTCTTTGAAATCCATTGCTCAAAAGTTAAGTGGCCAATTGTATACCAAGTCTTCGGGTGCTTGATGATAGTCTCATATAGAGCTTTCACATCGTTATTAAACTTTATCAGGCTTGGTCAGGATCTTCAAAACTTGGAGGTTGACATAACCATTTAAAAACTCCTCTTCAATTTGGACCATATAGAAATGCAATTTTGACATCCATTTGGTTAGACAGTGAAAAACCCATGAAGTTGGCATAAGACAGAATTATCTTATAAGCTTCTATTCTAGCCCACTGGAAAGCAAACACTTCATCTAGTCAATACCTTCTTCTTGTGTTTGGCTTGGGCAACAGCTTGCTTTGTTCCTGACAACAATTCACCTCTCATATTTCTTGTTTCTGTAGACCACTTTGATTTGCCATAGCCCTATGTCCCTTGTGGCAAATCTTAAGGAACCCATTACATTTTGTAGTTTGACTGAAGAAAGTTCTTTCTTGCATAGCTTCTACCCAAGCAGGATCACTAAGAGCTTTAGTAACTCTTTTTGGTTCTTCTTGAGATAAGAAACAGGCAAAAAGGCATGTATGTAAGTCCTGGTGAGTCTTTCCTTCATAAATTGCACTGAGAAATCTAAGTTCAGAATAAGAAGTTTGTTCATCCTTCTTGTTTGAAACAGAAGGATTGCCCACATCACAAATCACATGCTTCAATAGGATGATCCTTGTGAATTCTTGTATGAGGAGTGGAAAGAAACATGCATAAGATGGTGAAGATTTCCAATTCAATGCCTTGATCTCGCCTCTTGAGTGTCTTCAGTTGTTGGATATTGGTCCGTTCCATCAATCCTTCAGGTGTAGCAGTATTATGTTAGGAGTAGCAGTAGTATCTTGTTCTAATTTCTCCACTACCAGTATTAACCTGTGGACTGGCAGTATTAAACTTGGTGTTCATCAAAACCATCATCTGAAATATTGCAATCATCATGAGTCACATCTTGATCTTTGTATTTGGAGCATCAGCAATTTGTTTTGAGTGAAGTTATCTTCAAAATATAAAGATCATTACAAATTGGCATGAATTAATACATCTATCTTTTGGTTTTGCTTGACTCAGAAACTTCTTGTGTACCTGCAGAGCACTATCTAAGAAAACTAGACCATTGAACCATTGGCATATAATTCATGATTGGGTTAAAGAATACAAGATTCCAAACTATCCACTTTGGGGACCCTTTCCTTTAACACTAGGTTTATTCTTAGAAACCCAACATGCAAGTTTTCCTGTTACCTTCCTGGTTTCTAATGTTGTTTTCACTAAAAGGCTTTGCTTTTAATAGATACCAAAAAGATACCTTCATCACTTTTGCCATCAAAACTTGCCAACTTATCTAATGTATTAAGAAATTGTAACTTGACATCCAAATGCTACATAAATCCTATAGTGAGTTTAATACCCCTAAAGGAGTTCTAAGGAGTTCTTATTTATGAGGCTTGACAAACTATACCTCTTATTTTGTTCATAGAACAAGCAGTAAGAATACATGCTATCTGCCACCCAAAAAATGTTGTAGGTAAACCTTAGAATCTGCTAACATTGTTCTAGCAGCCTCAATGAAGAGTCCTTTTTTCTTCAGCTACACCATTTTGTTAAGGTGTCCTTGTACACTTATTCTCTCTTTGAACCTTTTCTCTCGGACAGAACTCATCCATCACATGGTTTTTAAATTCAAGTCCCATTATCCACTTCTGATGATCTTAACTTTTCTTATCCACTAGGTTTTTCTTATCTCTTTGAATAAAGTTTTTAAGGATCTCACTTCGTTTTAATCCTTGTTCTTTAAAAGAAAACCCATGAAATTACTATAATCATCAGTTATACTACCATAGCAGTATTTTTTATGCAATAAATACTCACAAAAGTTTGACCCAACAGAATCCTTATGAAGCATAAATAATGGCTTAGTAGAAGGACTAAAGGCCTTGGTTTACAAGAGGTTCTTATGTTACTTTGCCTTTAAGACAAGGCAAACAAGGTTATGGTCCTTTATCGCAACTTTTTAAGGTAAATCTGCTCACAGATTTTCTTGGACACAGTTATATTGATTCGTTTTTGAAATTGACATTGACCAAGCTTGCCTATGCCACAACATTGTTTCTCAGAATGTAGCTTTTTGAAAAAAGACAAGTTAAACCATCTTTAGGGACTATGTTCTTCATATCAAAACTGTACATGTTATTTGTCATAGGATTTTTAAGTTTAGTACTTTGACTTCATCAGGCAAAACTTAAATTTTGGAGACTGAACCTAGACATTCAGAATCCTGTAAAAAGAATTAATTCTTTTTGTGCACACATTTGTGAAGACACTAAAAGTTAATACTTCAACTCATTTAACAAAGTATTACATCCTTTCAAAATCAAGTTTATAAGTTTTGATAGTACCTTTACCAGTGATTCTTCCTACATTAGCTCCTCCACCAAAAGTAACATAACTCGATCAAATTCTTCTGAAATCTCAAAGTGAGCTAGTTTCCAGACATGTGCTTTGAGCATCCACTATCACGCAAATTCCTTTTTCATTTAGTTGGGAATTGTTGCACCACAAAAAACTTATGAAGTTAGTTACCCTTTGGGGACCCAAGCCATCTTACTGACTTGGATTTGCCTCGTGCATTATCAATGTAATTAGATTTGTTAAAAAAAACTAATGACTGCAACCATTGGGGTTTGACTAGGCATACAAACCCAACATGTGAGGGCTTAAAAGCATTAAAATTCCCCTGCCCTAACAGTATTATCAATTTGGCTAACAGTATTAATGTTTGTTCTACCAGTAATAATAGTTTGAATATTAGACCTGTTGTTAATGCATGTATTTTGAAAAGGGTGTCTGCTTGATTTTGAAAATGAGTCTTTGGCCCTTGCACAAGAAACTGTTGGTTTTGGGCTTGTGAGCATTATCTGAGGCCTAACAGTTGTTAACAACACCTTAGCGAGGTCTTAAACGGTCTGGGCAGTGTTTACAGACCAAACAGTTAACTAAGAGGTTTTTGTATTTTTGGATGTTTTCAGGCCAGTCTTCAATTAAGTCTGCTCTAGGTACCTTTGTATATAAGCATTAGGACTAATAATATTGTATCTATGGATCCAAATACTCCCCAAATAAAGCATGCTTTGTTTTATTAAAACACCAAAAGTTACATCCTAATGATCAGTTTTTCTGACCATTCCTACTTCTATGGTTTCCACATAGGTCTTTTGTGACCTATACCATGCTCAGATACCTAAATGTCTTCTACTTAGTTTGAAAATGTTGATCAGACTCTTTATTAGTAGCACGAAGTAGGTATTGTTCTTTTCTACTTTGGGGTAGGAACTCAACTTCTTCCTCATTTCATTGGACCAAACCCAAATCTTCAATTATTGGGGCTTAATAGGAAATTCTCTCTAGCCTTTTTAGGTTCTTCTAACCAACATTATTAGCATGATTGAAAAACTTTTCTTTCCATTTGTGCTACCTTAATGTGTAGGAAAGCAGAGCTAGTTTCAGTAAAAGACTGGTTGTTGCTGTTTAAAGAGTCATCAATTTTTCTCCTTAAGAATTATTTTGACTCTCTATTTACAAACCATTGGTTGGCTTTCTTTTGATCTTGAATCCCTAGGACTTACAATTTATTACTCAGGTTGTTGGAAATTCCCTCCAAGGACATGAGTAAAGACAAATTTAAAGGTGTTGGGTATGTTAAGAATTCAAGGATTGAGTTTTTTTTTTAATGGTGATGGGGAACAACATTGTAAGCAAACCCTTTTTGGAGTTTTGTTGTTACCTGACTTTGCTAACTAATCATCTAAGTCTTTAGATGATTTTTCAAATTTTTGCTAGCTTAAATTAACTCCCTCTTTTTCTTCCTTAACTTTTTCAAGTATAGTCTTAACCTATCCATTAAGATAATCCTTTGTTCTACACTTCTTTTCAAATAAAGCTATCTCTTCAGAACAAAACTTCAGATTCTTTATATTTAACTAATTGTGCTTCTAAAATTGTACAGCCCATCTTTTATATGTAGATGCTTTAAAAGCTGTATATATAATTTAACTTAGTAAATCATCATATTGTTTTTTAAGAGCCTCCATATTTTTGTATACAGGATTTTAGAGCAAGAGACCCAGAATCAGAAAAAAGCCATGAGAGCATGTTTTGCTTGAATTTCATCTTTCTGCCATATAGCTTCCAATCAAAGCCACACATTATAGCACACATAGCCTTTTTCAGAGGCATCTTCAATTGCTTACCAGTCTTTGAGAGTCCTTGATTTCAACTTCTATTGTCTTTGCTTCTGGGAAACTCTACATTCTCTAGCAATAATGTTTCCCATTTTGTGAAGTTGAAACATTATACCTTGGATTTGTCATATCAAGCTAGTATCTATTTCCATCGATGATTATCTTCCTTCCAGTTCTCTGATAGAACTTCTTGCCCTCGTGCCTCAACTTGCATATTTCCACTTTTGATCCTTCTCTTCTTAAAATCATTCATCATGAATTTGCTCGAGATCTTCATGGTACAAGTTGAGATCCTTGTGGTTGAGAGGACAAAAATGCATAAGCTTGTTGGATCACTAAAACTAGACAGTACTAGTTTAAGCACTAGCACTGTATTTACTTTGGAGTTGCACATAGTACTAACTCCAGTGTTAGGCAGTATTATAGTATTTAGAGTTGTACTGCTAGGGACTAGAAGTGGTTAGGATTGCCATGTTTTTTGTCATCTTTTTTTACCCAACAACAGTTTCTCTTTACTTTTGTTCAAACATTTTAAAAAATTGTTGTAACAAATCATCCAAACCCAAGGTTTACAAATCGGTTTTGTTCATCAGACTACAACCATGGTATCCCTTCTGAAGGTAAGCTTCTCAAAAACTTAAACAATTTAAATCCTCTGGAGAAGTATCAAACACCAGAATTGCCAATCTACTAACAAGCTTTTGAAGCCTGTTAAAGATAGAGTCCAAAGATTCTGAGCTTGTAGCATTGAAGTTTTCATACTGCTGCTTCAATAATGCCTTTTGTGTCTTCTTTGTAGCATCATTTCCTCCAAAGCGAGCTTTAATAGCAATAAACATGTTTGAGATCAGCATATGGGTTAAAGGTAAGCTGATGTTCATTTGGAAACAAGGAGCCAGAGGAGAAGAATTCTTGTTTGACATCATTCTTCTTGCATATCTTTTCTTCACGGTATTAGTTGAAGGCACAGTTCATTTTAATGCAGTTGTGGACCTAATTCTGGTGCTGTAATAGGGAATAGGTACCCATGAATTCCCATATTTCTTCACCTCCCATAGCATAGGTTCTTGGTTCTGAAAGTACATTGCTTGATCTTATTTTTTTTTTTTTTTCCACATCTCATACTTCTAGTCGCCTGAGTATGGGAAAGCTTTGCCAACGAATTGTTTTGTGAATTTTCTAACTCAAAGTTTTCCTAGATCAAAGATCTCAAAGCACAGGCTCTTGATACAATTGTTTGATCCACGCTTGATCGGTTCTTTAGAATATAATGAGTTTGTTACTTGGAAGAATCCTAAATAACAAGATTGAGGACTTTGTGAATTTACCAAAAGTGTTATGCGGAAACTACACTTTGATACTCTAGAGGAAAATGTATGAATGAAACAGTAAAGGTTACTCACAAACAATAAACACTAAAATCACTGCTTCAATATTATAAATAATACGAGTACTCTCTAAGTACTGGGGTTACACAACCTTGAAGCAATTACGAATTCTCTCTAAGTGTATCTCTTAAAGTTCTAACTATCACTACTCTAGGGATCTCCTTTTATAGAAATACAAGGAACCCTTTACACATACATCTGCAATCTTATTAGGAACTGTTACAAATTCAAAACTTACATTACGAAATGCTCTCATGCTTTCTTATCTTCATATCATCAGCTTTGACCATTAGCAGTACAAACTTCTTCACTTGGCAGTATTAAGTTTCTTTGGCAGTACTAACTTTATACTGGCAGTACTAACTCCTTTAGTACTGTTGGCAGTATTAAGTCACAAGAAGATTTATTCCTAACATTAACAATTAAAGGAGAGTTAATTAAGTTTAGCTTATGTGAGCCTTAACTGTTATGTGTTTATGCCTTTTAGGGAGTATATGTGCAAATATAAGTTTCTAGGTATGCTAGTTAAAAATATTAGGGACTATTTGTGCCATTTGTTAAACTTAAATTACGTAATAAAACTTATAAAAGAAATATGAAATAGATAGGATACTTGGGGGGGGGGGAAGGGTTAAAAACCAAAATTGATTTAATAAACCCTCCACACCCCGTCACTTCGTCACACACAAAAACACACTTATATTTTCTATTTTCCCTCCCAACCTCAAAATCAAAATCGTCATCTCCTAATCTTCATTTCAAGTTGTTATCATTCAAAAGGTATAACTAGAAACTCGTTCTTCACACTCTAAACAACACATCTCTCAAACGAATTAAGTTTTAATACGGATTTGATCTCAAAAATTCTAAAAATCGAATTAGGGTTCATCAAAATCAAGACTGGGTAAAAACCTCAATTGAGTGATGGGTTTTGTTTGTTTAGGTGTTTAGAACACTTGGTTAAAACAGTTTTGTGATTGGTTATCATATGAATGTGTTCTTGATAATTCTTGTTTGCGAAAATTTAGGTTTTTGGGATTTAGTGAAATATGTTTGTGGGTTTTATGCTAGGACGTTTGTATTCTCTTCCTTAAAGGTGTTTAAGCCATAAAAGGCATTTCTTGTTTGTAGTTTCTTAAATGAATGTGGTAAAAAGGATAAATATGCTCGTTCATGATCGTTCTTGATGATTCTGTGGCTAATTGTTGTTATAACTTATCCTAAGTGTTATACCAAAGATATGGAATGCTATTTTTGAACGTTATGATTGCTTTAAAAATTTATGTTTGTTGGTAATGTTTGTTTGAGGTGATTGTTCACAAACTGCCTATGAAAGTCGAACAAAATGAACTATAGCATATCATTTTTATTACACGAAAATAACCACGATCACAAAACTATCATTTCCTTATATTTATTCTTATGTATTTCGAAATATATGCCTACCCTTTTAGGGTTTATGTAGTTTTTAAACCTTTGTTTTTACAAAATAAATTGTACAACTAGTATGTATGCATCATGAGAAGTATAAAAGTACAAGTTATTTAAGAATTTGAAGACTTACAAAAATTAGAAGATTTAGATGATGAACAAAGATTTATAACAACCCAAATGTTGTTTAACAAATACCCGGATGATACAAATGATCAAACCTTCAATAAATCTTCAAGTGTTTTTGATCAAAGATGAAAAATAAATGGATTTGTTGGTGATGTTGGTATTTTCGTGGGGTTTAGGATGAACAAGAGAGAAAGAGAAGCTCAAATGTAAAGTGTGTGTGTATGAAATGAACAAATGGAAGTAAACAAGTTATATAAATCACAAAGTTTACTTCACACACTATAGTGTGTGTGTGTGTACCGAAATAAGACAAAGAAGTGGGAGGGGGGACCAAAATGATCCACCAATGAGAGTTTAACTAGGAAGGAACATGTGATTTACTCTTGTCTTATGCCATTTTGAATTCAAACTTGTCCACCAAGTTGATATGGTGTTGTTGGTTGCACCGAAATTTTGACAAAGGAGGGGGGGACCATTTTATTTTTATAATCTTTGTTGCTAGTGCTCCCAAAATGATTTAATTTCCAAGTCTTGCATGCTTAAGCTTATAGTTTAGGTAAAACACGGATAACGCAAGTAACGAAACGAGTAACGGTATCACTAAAAATTATGAAATTTTAAACATTGCTTAAAAACATAAAAACGCGGATATTGCCAAAATACTACAACGTTTGGTGTCCCGGTTCGCTCCCGGAGACTATTCTCAGATAACAACGAAACAACTTCCCGGTTAAACGGTAAAGCTAAACGAAACATTTAAAAATTCAAATTACTACACGAAAACGGCTAACTTGTTGAACGGAAAATCTCGGGTTGTCACAATCTTGGGCACTCTAGAGACATCAAATACCTTACTGATGTGAGTGTTGACTACTTACACCAACCATGGAGAGAATTTTCTACCATCATCAACAAGTGTCTGAGTGGCAAAGAAACTGGAATGGACAAGATTCGTCTGTCCCGTGCTCAAATCCTCTGGGGTATGTTCTACAAGAAGAACATTGACTATGTGTATCTACTCTAGGAAGATCTCCTATTCCAGATTGAAAACAAAGATGCTAAGAAGACTAATAAGATACCATATCCCAGATTCACAAAAATCATCATTGATTACTTCATGTCAAAGGATCAGTATATTTCAAGAAGGAACAAGATGTTTTGGCACACTACTCGAGATGAAACCATGTTTACTGCTATGAGATGTATCTCCAAACATGAAGATACTCAAGTATATGGTACCATTCTCCCAAAGGACTTAACAAACCAAGCAATGCTGGAATCCATAGCGTACAAGACATACTATGCTTTTGCTTCTAGAGAGAAAGCTCCAAAACCAAAGTACGCTCGAAAGAAAGCTGATTCTGACACATCTCTTAAGAAGAAGCCTGTTCAAGCTACTAAAGGTATCAGACTCAAGACAAAAGCTAAGGTGGCTAAATCTGATAAGAAAAAACAAATTGCAAAGAAGCCAAAAGCCAAAGGATTAGTTGTATTATCTGAGGTTGCATTAACTGAAGCTGAACAACTAAAGCTGGCTACCAAAAGAAGCAGGACACAAATTCACAGTTCTCATGCAAGTGGCTCAAGTGATGGAGTTGACACTCAGTCAAAGGTTCCTGATGAGCAGCAACAACAAAAGACTTCTGGTACAGATGAAGGAATTTGTATTAAACCAGGGGTTCCCGATGTACCTCTATATGAATCTGACAGTGAGCAAGAGTCTTGTGACAATGAAGATGATGAAAATGATTCTGATGATATAAGTGATGAAGGTAACGATGATAATGATGGTAATGATGGCAATGATGGCGATGATGATGATGCTAATGATAATGATAAACAAGAAGGTGATGACACGAATAAAGATGATGAAGAGATTGATAGTGATAAGAAGATTGATAAGTGATTAGAACTGATTCATTACAGAATCAAGATTCCTATTCTTGATCATTCTACCATTGAATACTATGAAGAAGAAGAAGAAACGATTTATGATGAAGAAACGATGTATGATGATGAAGACGATGAGGTCACTAAAGAGTTGTATGAAGATGTGAATGTGAATTTGGGAAATGAAGACACTAAAATGACCAATGCTGATCAAGCTGCCTCAGATTAACAAAATGTATCTCACGAATCAGGGTTTGAGCAAGTAGATGAAGACGCTCATGTGACCCTTACTTCGGTCCTTGACACACAGTCCATGACAAACAGAAGACTGATGATACTTTGAAAAGTTCTTCGGTGTCATCCGACTTTACCAGCAAGCTCCTAAACTTAGACAACACTCCTCCTCGTCTTAATGAAACAAGCAGTCATACATCCTCTCTGTTCACTGTACCAGTAACAGCAATCCCAAAAATCATATCTGCTACAACCGTTCCTCCACCACCTCCTTTCTTAAATCCTCTACAACAATAAGCAACACCAACTCCAACACCAACAACTTTTGAAGTAACAACCTCAACTCCTGCTCTTCTAGACTTCGCTTCTATATTCAAATTCAATGAAAGAGTCGCTAATTTAGAGAGAAATCTATTAGAGATGAAGCAAGTTGACCAGTATGCTAAAACTCTCTCCTTCATTCCTGCTATTATGGATTGCTACATGGATAACAAACTTGGAGAAGCTATCAACAAGGCTATTCAAGTATATAATTTTGACTGTAGAGAAGAAGCTTAGGCTGAGAAAAAGGAGTATATAGAACTCGTTGACTCAACAGTGAGAGCAGTTATCAAAGAGTAAGTCAATACTCAACTACATCAGATTCTTCCTCAAGCAATCTCAGATGTTGCAACTCCCGTTATTAAGAAAACTGTCACTGAGTCTCTAGAAGCTGCTGTCTTGACAAGGTCTTTATCTCAACCACAGTCTACATATGAGGCAGCTGCAACACTCTCTGAGTTTCAACTCACAAAGATCCTCATAGACAAGATGGAGAAGAATAAGTTATATGACATAGATGACCATAAAAGGGAACTTTACGATGCATTGGTCAAATCTTATCAAATTGACAAAGATCTCTTTGATTCATATGGTGAAGTCTTTTCATTGAAGAGGAGTCGAGACGACAAAGACAAAGATTAAGACCCCTCCACTAGATCAGACCGAGGGACAAAAAGAAGGAAGTCAAGCAAGGAAGCTGAGTCATCCAAAGATTCAAGGTCAAATGAAAAGAAGTCATCAAGTACCTCTAAATATGCCTCCCAATCTTAACATAAGTCTTCTGGCAAATTTGCCTAAGCAGAGGAGCCAAGTCATACTATTGAAGACTCAGGAGCGCAGCAGAATCAAGAGTTCAACACGGGTAACAATGATGAACAACCCGATGACAAGGAAGTTATAAAGGCTTACTGGTTTAAGAAACCCGAGTGACCTTCAACTCTTGATCCTAATTAGAGTAAGAGACAACAAGTTGACTTTTGACCTCCTCAGACCTGGATTAGTCAAGTTGCACGTACTGAAGAACCTCCTACTTCATTTGATGAGCTTAATGATACTTCATTTGATTTTTTTGCATTTGTCATTAATCGACTTAAAATTCCAAATCAGACTCAAGAAATTCTGGTTGACCGGCATTCAACCTGCTCAAAGGCACTTGCAAGAGTATTACAGAGTTAGAGTATCATTTTGAAGAATGTTCCAAGGCTACCACTGAACCTCTTGACTGGCATAACCCAAAAACAAACCGTATCCGTTCGATCTCAGAAAGCCTCTTTCGTTAATTCAAGATCATCGGGGATGCCAAATTATCCTTAAGGGTTATTTTATTAATAATGATCTGGAATATTTGAAGGGTGGAGATTTAAGCAGACGATACTCAACTTTTGTGACAAAGACAAAAGCTGCTACTTATGATCTTAAATGGATCGAAGACTTGGTTCCTGAATTGTGGAGTCCCGTGTAGGTGAAATATGATTAACACGCTTAATTGGGCACTTCACACTGGGGTCCCAAATGCCAAAGCTTCTACGGATATGCAAGCAACATAACTTCGTCTAAAGATGTTTACTCCAGAAGAAGAATCATTGCGGTAACCAGACTTAAAATCATGAAGAAGTATGACTAGGGTCACCTGGAAGAGATTGAAGTTCGTCGAGATGATCAGAAGTTATATACGTTTAGAGAAGGTGATTTCAAAAGACTTTGCCTACAAGACATTGAGGACATGTTACTTCTACTCGTTCAACAAAGGCTGACCAATCTCACAATCGACGAACGGTATGATTTGAATGTGGCATTACGTATGTACACCAGACGTATTGTCATTCAAAGGCGGGTGAAAGATCTTCAATTAGGCGTCGAAAGTTACCAAAAGAAGATCAACCTCACTAAACCCGACACATACAGATCAAATCTCAGGAACAAAACCGCATACACTTCATTCTCAGACCCTCATGGAATAATATATGTGGATCAGTATAGGAGAAAAAGATTAATGCGCACTGATGAACTCCACAAGTTCATTGATGGCACGCTCAATGATGTTCGGTCTGCTCTTCACGACATTGCTACAAGAATAAGAATGGAATACCTACCAATGAGGAAATGGAGTAACTTAGACAAAAAGAGGGCCCGGGTTATGGTTCAGGATATAGACAAGAAGCTTTATGAGAGGAGGTTGATGCGGAATCTAGAGAAGTTCGTTGGTAGAAGAGAATACGGGAATGATCTCAGGCTACTGGAAAGGACAATATGACTTTGTCATATGTTGTCCCATCTCATTTCAGGTCTATTCCTCGTATATTATAAAATCTTGTGAATATGTGAATAGATAGTGTAGACTATTAGGCATATATAGTGTTTGAGTACGAATTTTAAAGAATTTCTTAGTAAATTTAAAAAAATTTCAACTTTACGAACTTAAACACCGTATTACACCCTCATAATTTGAGGGGAGCATTAAAATGTTCTTAATATGGCTTGTTAATAATCGGAACATTTTTCTCCCTGAATGCATATATATTTTAAATCAATTAATATCCAAAATATTAAAAGATTTAACATTTTTGATAAGAGGAAAAAATGTGATTAATATATATGATTAATGATGTGACTTTATGGACTCAAGTGATAGCTTCAACCTTCATGTGCTAAATATTTTTGAATATCAATGCACATGTTGAGGGGGAGAAATTTCTGAAAAGTAAAACCATCAAAGATACTAAATGATTTTCAAAGTATCTTGATCGATGTTTTCAAATGGTTTTAAGGCTGAGAAATATATACCATAAAGAAACGAACCCATGTTTGGAGTTAATTGAGTTAATAAGGTGGTCTAGGAATCACTATGTATTTCATTCTCATAATCCAGCCCAGCTCCCGGAGGGAACTATCCCTAAGGATAATGACTATTAGTGTAGTGTCCACACTTAGTATGACTATGAAAAAAGGCGTAAAAGTCGGAGATAGAGAGTAAGGATTAGTGCCGACTGAAGATGGAGGCTACGTACTAGAACAAAAACGCAACAGGTACTTAGTCATAATGTCTCGGTTAAGCGCCATAAGGGGTTTAAGAATAAGAAAAAGAGTTGTAGGATAAAGGGTGAAAAGAAAGAAGCGCTCCTACACTTAGGTGCAGAAATCGGCGTCACAATACATAAACTCCTGTCAGAAACTCTAAGTTGTTGTTTGGTATTTGAAAGATTATCATGGACCAGTAGTGACGTAATGCATACAAACCCTCCCCAGCTACTAAACGGTTCTCACAATCAGATCTTGTTTCATTTCTCACGGAGATTACATCAATTTTCTATTATACTTTCTCACTCTGTTTAAGTAGGTAGATTGAAAAAAGGTGGTAGTATGCTCCACGTCTGCCCGAGACTCCTAAAAACAAAACGCATATTAAGTCTAGAGCCTCAAAAAAAGAAATCCATCCGTCTATCTACTAGGACACAGTTTAAATATATTTGTTGCTCTCATACTCCTGTGAAAAAAAAAGTAATAACTGAGGTCCAGGCAAATTATTCCTTTGTGATCCTGCCTAGATACATAAGAGTGATACTGTAAGTCTTCACAATGACGATGGAAATCCTGCTTGAGCCAACATCAAACAAGCTTTTGGTAGGTGACTTGTGCAATTCTATATGAATCAAACTTGTGACATACTTAGAAAGAAATGGATGGTGCGATTCTACATGACTTCAAACTTTTTCAGTATACGAATTGCTGATGCGCTCGGCTCTCCGCGCGCGCTAAATGAGCTTTAAAACTCACGCACGCTCTCGCGCTTGTCACAAAAGAAACACTTTGGCAAAGTGCTCGCGATTGATTTTCTGAATTAATTTTTATATACATCTCTGCTCGGCGCGAGAGAGTAACTCGCTTGGTTTTACTCATATTACCTTGTTTGTCAGCTTTATTGACCGTTCCAGTAGAATGAGAACGGGTAGTGCAGTTGCAAAACCTCATTGGTAAGAAGATTCTTCAGACTACTATCTGTTCACAAGCAGTAGGACTTATACTGATAATCGGGGTAAACCGTGGTTATTGCAACCATATTCGACGAGAGTGACACAAAAGATAATTTCGACCATATCTGTTTTTTAATCAACCACTTACCTAAACCTGCATGGTACTCCCCAATGTAGACAGCATACTAGAACGTGGACGAGTCTCAGATTCTATAGCCGCAGCTTCATACAGCGGACCGACCATTTATAAAGACATCATGAAAGCTTAAGTCATGTTGCCAAAAGACCTTCCGCTTCTTTGATAACCGTGCGTCCTTCTTGAAAGCGAGAAGTGTTAATTAAAGCTCTCTCACGCCAAGAAAGACGTATTATTATTTAATGCTTTAAAGTTATAGAACAAGAAGATAATATTTATGGCATGTCGGTCCCAAAAGTCACAAAGTACACAGCATACCAAAGATTACAAGATGGCGTAAAAAGAGCCCCCCCCCCAGGCCTGATTATTTATGCTTGGTTGATGATCTCATGAAGTTCAAGATCACATCCTTTGTCAAGTCATAAGATAACAAGTTCAAGGCCTAAAGTCGCAAAGTTCATATATCATGTCTCACAGTGAAGTCAAAGAAATCAAGTCTGCTAGCACAAGACTGAAGACCTTCATAGTATGCTAGGTTTAAGTTTTTGTAAAATGGAGTGACCTCCCTTAGGGGGAGATTGTTAGGAACACAAAAAAGTTTCAGTCACTTCCATTATATCTTTAGATAGCTCGTATAGCAATATTTGAAAACTTACTAGGCTAGTTAGTCTAAGGCCCATGGAAAGCCTATGAAAGCTAAGGCCCAAACCGGCCATTAGGAAGTATATAAACCTTCTCCATGCCTTGGAGCGGTGTGGGTGTTGTATTTTCACTATAGTAATCACCTTATCTTGCTCTTCTTTGTTATGTTTGCTCTCATAAGAAGAGGGGCATCCATTTCCCAATCACTTTCTCTCTCTAAAATTCTTCTAAGATCTTTGTAAGTTATAGATTACTAAGTATTCTACAATAGGGATTTTTTTTTGCTTATGATCCTGATTTAAAACACATGAATTATATTGGGATTCCTGGATCAACACATGATTTTTACCGTATTCCTACATCGAGACTCTACTTTTGCTTGATCCTAAGATCTAGTATCGCGAGAATTCAATTCCAGATCTCAGGCAAAGATAATGGATGCTAAGTACGGCGTGGGGCTTAATGTAAAAAGCTCAAACATACGAGTGCTGCCCGAAAATTTAGAAAACTTGACTTTTCTTAAGGATCACAAGTATCGGGAATACAACACGTCAAACCAAAAGAAAGAAAATCACTAGTCTTGGCTCAGATACACACATCTATATCCAATATAAAAAAAAATATCTCTAAAAATCCAATACTTTTCGAAGAGAGAGAGAGAGATAGAGATATAGATATAGAGAGAGAGAGCTTTTCCTGTCTTGAGGGAATCTTTTTCATTAAGGACACAAACAATCAAGCCGTTTAAATTGCCAAATTAATACTCGAAGGACACAAATGATCGAATACAATAAATTAAAAATTATATCTGAAACTTAATTAATAATGAGACGAGATTGATTGATTCGATGATGATATATAGATTTTGGATTTTGCTAAACTATGCCCACTAGTGTTTAAGGTGTAGTTAATACATACAAATTTTCCTAATTAACAAGAAAATGCATTAAATACACATTAAATGAACTTATATAAAATGAATGTTTTAATTTAATGTGTATTTAATATTCTATTTTTTTTATCGTACGGAAATTTTGTGTTTCATTTATAATACACCTTAAACAACTGTCCAGTGAGCAGAAGTTTAGCAAATCCGACATTAGACTCAAAATTCCTAATTTGCTTTTGAGCAAAACCGACATTAGACAAATTCCTAATTTAGACTTTTGATATTTAGGCTGGATGGAGTGGTGGTGGTAAACCCACCTGACGCATCAGCGCTACATCAGCTTTCTCTCTCCAAATAAAACTCACCTTTCAACCGTAATAAAAACTCACCTTACCACTAAAACTCATCTTTTATTAAAATACCCACTTAATATAAAATATACTCCACTATATACCCACATACACTCACAACTAATTAAAATACAATATATATATAAAGAGAGGGGCCCACCATTTATCAAACTCACATATGTGAGTTTACCACATAGTGTGCACCAAATTCATATGAAACTCACTATGGAAATGGAACTCACCAAGGTGAGTTTTACCACCGGAATGGCACTCGCGCGTGAGTAATAAACTTACCTAGGTGAGTTTACTCCCACTCCGTCCAGCCTTAAGTGCTAAGTAATTAAAATTTCCTTTGCTCCTCGTATTTTTGGTTTTCTGTTTTGTACTAACTTACTATATTGACGACTTAAGTTGACGTTCATATGATCTAGCCATTAAACACAAAAGTTATGTTGATTTTCTAATTTTGTCTCTATGTGAGAAACACGTGATTCATGTGCATTCTTTATTTGAAACTCGACCGACATTACTTTTTGGGCTTATTAAACCTTTCAAAACTTTAAACGGCCCATCTTAAACCTTTATAAGTTTTTAACTCGGAAAGGTGTTGATCGGTTCGGTTACCGAGTTGTTTGATTAGTTCGGTTAAAAAAATTGCCAACTCGAAAATTGAATTTGAATTCGGTTCAGTTTTCAGGTTGACTTGAATAACCTGAATTACACACTTTATTTTAAAAAAATAAAAAATTACATAGATATTTAATTTAAAAAAAGCTATTTCAAACATAAAAAGTGTTTTTTTATATTTAGATAAAACCTTAATGATCTTTATTTATATATAAATATATAAGAAATTTACAGATTTATATAAATTCGATTTTCGGTTCGGTTTTCGGTTCAAGTTGCCAAACTCATATCCAACCCAAGAACCAGATTATTAGTTCGGTTCGGTTTGGTTTTGTCAAATTCGGTTCGGTTATTTTTGGGTTTTTCGGTTTTTCTGCTCACCCCTGTTGAATCGTTTACAGAATAGATCTTAACCTTTAGCTTGTAAAGTGTTTGTTCCTTTATATAATTCTAAAGCAACAATAATGAAACACTGATTTGAACACTATTGATTATGCGGAAACTAATCAATAATTCTAAGAAG
>BQNB010047423.1:2921-43128 GCA_026074375.1 Tanacetum coccineum | reverse complement strand
GTTGAATTTGGTGTTACAATTTATATCATCTTTATCCTGAAGAATGCTCTGTATCTACTCAAGAAAGGATTGCGGGTTCGAGGGGAAGCTAAGAAAGCTTCTAAGAGGAGAATGACGAGACTCATCATAGATTGCTGCTTCGGACAGAGTGACAATGCACAACCCTCCCTAGCCACTCAAGGTCTCTTAAAATACTATTGTTTCATTTTTCACAGAGATAAACGCATTTCTATCGACTTTCTCACTCCAAGTTAGTTGATATTGAAAAGGTGGCAATCAGCTCCTGCCTCCGATTACTAAAACCAAAATTGCACTTATTGAGTCTAGAGCCAAAAGAGATCAATATAACTCCCATAAGACATAATTCTAAAATACACATGTTGATTCATACACTGTGAACACATGTGAGATACTAAGGGTCCTACGCATTATCCTTGTGATATTGCTAGAAAATCATAGTGATACCTCACAGTATTCACAGTGACGATGGAAATCCTACCAGTGCCAACATTAAACAAGCACTACGGCAGGTGACTTATGCGATTCTATATGAATCAAATTTGTGACAACTGAATATCATTATCGGTTCAGTATATGCATTGACGAATGAATTTGAAAAGATAAAACTGTTTGGCGTTGATGCGTAATTTCTTTTAAATAAAACTACGTCAGGTTTTACATTTATAAATCCCTAACTACCTCGACTATTCATGCGCACTAAAGAGCAGTGTACCCTATCGTGTATAGTGTAGTGATTGGTAAGTACGGGTGTCGACCCAAAGAACGGTTTGTGCCTCTAATTGTCTAATCGAAATTATTTTATACCTAAGAAAGCATTAAAGAAAGCAGTTTGGAATTTTAGTAGAATTATTGCAGGATGCTTGGGTGGTAAGCCTTGTTGTCAAAAAGGGAAATGGTATAGTGGCAGACAACTAGGAAGGAAGAACGTAATTAATTACTATGATCTCTAGTGCAATGTCTTGTCGCAATCTTACTGCCACTTATTTTATGAGATACGCTTAACCCTAAATAGGTGGTCTCCTAATTAGCTTGCACACCAAACCGGGTATTAATGTTAAGGGATCGCCTAATTGATCTAGGACGAACGGCTATAGGTATTGGTCAACTTGCAGTCAACTGTGTGTGCCAAAGTATTTGAGATCATATAGATCCTTGACTACACTCAACCTCAAATCAATATCTTCTCAGGGCATAAGGATCTCTTAAATGCACTACATAAAATAATAAAGATAGCGATAAAACAACGAGATCATAACTTAATAATCAAAAAGAAAATTATATAATTAATTGCCAAGAATAAATAATAAAGCACAATTAATAACATATCAACGGTAAATTAAACCGCATGATCCGCTCAATCAAAATAATATGGGTGATTATATTTGACCAAAATAAATTGAAGTATGATTACAAATTGTGCTGAATAAATGCTCTCGATCCCCAAGTCGAACGCGGGGTTTGCCCTACACCTACTCCCGAAACAGATTCTTTTTCTCCTCTTCTAATTGGCGACTCACTCCACCAAATGAGAATGCCTTCCAGAATTATATCATTCATATATTTATACTAATAATGAAACTTTAATCACTTGGCAAGTATGGCCCCTCAAGTTTTTTAATACTTGTAATTAATTCTTGAAACTTCATAGTATTTATGCACATATAGTCCCTGGTCTGAGTCGTTATTACGGCATAACGGTATCGACCACGTTACGCCGTAAACCTTCTGACGCAGCATTCCTTCTCATAGTAATAAAATTGGTTACGGCGTAATTTAATCGTCACGTTACGCCGTAACCCTTAGTCAGCATAATTATCTTTAGCAATAAATATTTTATGGCGTAACTCTTGCGAGAAGTTATGCCGTAGTGCCTCGTCAACACCAAATCTTCGTAATAAATAATAGATTACGGCGTAACTCTTGCGGGACGTTACGCCGTAATGTCTTCTAAGCTTGAAATTCTTTGAATCATTACTATAAAATTATAGTAACCCTACTAAATAATATAGTAGTGGTACTATTCTTCATTTGGTTCCTAAGCAGCTTCCTGGAGAAATATAATAGCCATTCAACAGATTTTAGTACCTCTACTAAATAAATTAGTATTGGTACTATTTTTGGCCATTTCTCGCATTATTCAGTTCCATTGCCTTTAAATACCTAAACTTGAAAAATAATGTATTAAGTACCGAATTCATATAAAAATGATATAAAGTGAGGCAATAACCGCGAGAATTTGATATATAAAAGTATTAATTATTTGATGTTATCAAATATCCCTCCACTTGACTTCTACTCGCCCTCAAGTAGAACCTTTTTAAATAATTCTCAAAAAGATATCTCCTTAGTTATCCAGGAAGATGTGAATTTAAAAATTACCCATGCTAGAAAAATACAAACCGAGTACCTCACGAAAAGGAAAAATGAATCACACTCATACTCTCACTAATCTATGTGTTTAATTTTTGATGATCACTCAACTGCTCAGTCATAGTATGTATTTTATCATAGGCTTGGCAAGTACATAAATATCCACCAGCTAGAATTAGGGTCTAAACAATTCTCAAAGGCAACATGGGTGACATTGGTTTATTGGGTGATAAAGGGTTAGGATAGACATGGGATACACATTTAATGGTTGTTAAGATAAAAACACAAAACAAATAGTCATATAGATCTAAGGTATTCATAATCGGCTACTGTCCATCCATAGTCCAAGTCTTCTAGTGCGAACACTTGATCATATCTTCACAATGGGTCAGCTAATAATGAGATCTTGCGGAGTATGCTAACCCACAATCTAGGATGACTTATAGTTGCACCATCCTCTTCATCACTAGGTGGCTTATAGTTGCACCACCCGTAGTCGGTTTTATATTACGTAACTGACCTCAGGAGCTATTACATTAAGTGGCTTATAGTTGCACCACCTTTTTTTTAAAATTTTTATTTTTGCTCCTGGAGATAAACAGTATTGAAAGTGACAATACCAAGGGCTCTTCTATGATCAATATAATATGTCATCAACGAAAGTGCTAATCTTCGAACCATTTTCCCCGAACCGTGGACTTAGGTAGCCAGAAATTTCAACACAAAAAATAGACTACATGGTAGGCTAAGGCAAAATGGTGTAACAAACATATTTGGTGTAAACAAGGATAGGCTAAACAAGGTGATCTAGGGGTATCTTGCACTAATAATGAATGCAAATAAGGGTTTAACACGGGGAGGTCGAGAAGTCAGTGTGACAAGTCGATAAACACACACATAAAGGCTATTTGGGTGAATTTCTAATACGTTGCCTTCTCAAACTGTCTATTCCTGCTAATCAATTAGGTCTCGAAATGATGTACAGATCAAGTTCTAAAGTCTACAATACTACTGACACACTCATATATTTGGTGGATTTTTGTATAATAAATGAAAACATAATTACTAGGCTTAACCTCACCAATTGGAATAAAGGGTTATAGTGCGCTCGGCCAAGATTAATTCTAGTTTATTAGGAAAAACATGTCAAAAATTTTAAAATTGGCACAATTTTTCAAAGAAAACTAGAAAATCGAAGGCAAATATTGGTCAAGTGATAATTCTACTCCCATCCCCCCACTTGGTTTGTACAATGTCCCTATTGTACAATTAAGGAAATGAAAATTCAAGAACAAGAGTATAATTAGAATCGAAGACTCCCCTGGATTTGCTCGGTAATATGAAGAGACGGCATGCTCTAAGCCATGCTCCAAGTCTACTTCTTCAAGCAACATCCATCATCACAGGCAAATTTTTCATCCAGTAAAGCATCCGACTAGACCGATTTGATATGCTTCCTTATAGCTTGATTAGTATCCTGGCACCTCATCATGTGCATTACCTATATAGCTGCAAGAAAGACTAATACCAAAAGCATAAACCAAGATAGAAAGCATCATAGCACAAAATATACAAAACTATACAAAATAAACCTAACTCACTTTCGTAGAATCACGGTTGCATTTAGCTTATGCAACAAGCCTTTTAAACCACTTGGTGGCCCAAGTGGACGAGTAAAGTCTCATGAGGGTTTTCCAGAGAACATACCCACAAAGTTCTTTACCAATATACACGGTTTTGTAAAATTTCAAACATTTTAATGATTTGCAGGAAGAGATTACGGCGTAACCATCAGAGTTAGTTACGCCGTATTTGTGGGGTAAAACTTTTGAAAATTACTAGAATCAGTTACGGCGTAACCATTGCACAAATTACGCCGCAACATAATTCATTACGCCGTAACTATAAGTGTTACGACGTAACTTGCTGCATTTCAGCAACCAAATTACCACATAAAAACGAGTCGAAGAGACCTCAAATTCCATACCCTTGCCATGAGGTCCTGCAAAACCAAGTAAGAAATACAGAACCAACTACATACTAAACTAATAGGATAGGTCGGGTTGTCTCCCGAGAAGCACTTTTCTTTTTCACCGAGTCTTTAAAGTTAGACTCCTTCCACCATCATCTAGGATATCCTTGAATCTTGTCTATTACTACCTTAAGCAGTAACAACAAGAAATTCTCAACCTGTTATAATTGCTCTTCATGCACACTATCACAACCCGTGCATTAAATGTGTAAAACAGTAAAACCGAGCAACGAAGAGAAGCATATATGTTTTTAGTAACTACTTGACTTAGAAATACATCACATGAAAAATCATTAAGGTTACCAGGCTCAATTTTTAAACACAGATGAAATTTTAAAGTACAAGTAGTGCTCCAACTATTTTTGTGTCCTAAACTAGGGATCGTAGCTTCAAGTCGTAACAAGCATTACCAAGTTACGCAAGAACAAGGTTTAGAACGGATTTTTTTGAAGATTTTATTTATTTATTTATTTCATGTACTAGTTACGCCGTAACCAATTTAGCTGGTTCCGCCGTAACAGAACAAGTTATGCCGTAATCTAAAGAATTACGCCGTAACAACACTTAATCAAACATGCAAGCACACAAAAATAGGAGAAGAATAGAATTTTCACGCAAACACAAGCATACAGAAACATATATCTATCAAACAATAAAAAAAATACAACTACCGTTCCCCGGCAGCGGCGCCAAAAACTTGATACGCAATTTCTTTTAAATAAAACTACGCTAGGTTTTACATTTATAAAACCCTAACTACCTCGACTATTCCTACGCACTAAAGAGCAGTGTACCCTATCGTGTATAGTGTAGCGATTGGTAAGTACGGGTGTCGACCTAAAGAATAGTTTATGTCTCTAATTGTCTAATCGAAATTATTTTATACCTAAGAAAGCATTAAAGAAAGCAGTTTGGAATTTTAGTAGAATTATTACAGGGTGCTTGGGTGGTAAGTCTTGTTGTCGAAAAGGGAAATGGTATAGTGGCAGACAACTAGGAAGGAAGAATGCAATTAATTACTATGAGATCATATAGATCCTTGACTACACTCAACCTCAAATCAATACCTACTCAGGGCATAAGGATCACTTAAATAAACTACATAAAATAATAAAGATAGCGATAAAACAATGAGATCATAACTTAATAATCAAAAAGATAATTAAATAATTAATTGCCAAGAACAAATAATAAAGCACAATTAATAACATATCAATAATAAATTAAACAGCATGATCTGCTCAATCAAAATAATATGAGTGATTATATTTGACCAAAATAAATTGAGGTATGATTACAAACTGTGTTGAATAAATGCTCTCGATCCCCTAGTCGAACGTCGTGGCAAACCCTCACCTACTGCCGAAATAGATTCTTTTTTGCCTCTTCTAATTGGCGGCTCACTCCACCGAATGAAAATGTCTTCCAGAATGATATCATTCGTATATTTATACTAATAATGAAACTTTAATCACTTGGAAAGTCGTTATTACGGCGTAACGGTATCGACCACGTTACGCCGTAAACCTTCTGACGCAACATTCCTTCTCATAGTAATAAAATTGGTTACGGCGTAATTTAGTCGCCACGTTACGCCGTAACCCTTAGTCAGCATAATTATCTTCAGTAATATATATTTTACGACATAACTCTTACGGGAAGTTACACCGTAATGCCTCGTAAGCACCAATTCTTCGTAATAAATAATAGATTACGACGTAACTCCTACGGGACGTTACGTCGTAATGTCTTCTAAGCTTGTAATTCTTTGAATCATCACTAAAAAATTATAGTAGCCTAACTAAATAATATAGTAGTGGTACTATTCTTTATTTGGCTCCTAAGCAGCTTCCTGGAGAAATAGAGTAGCCATTCAACATATTTTAGTACCTCTACTAAATAAATTAGTATTTGTACTATTTTTGGCCATTTCTCGCATTATTCCGTTCCATTGCCTTTAATTATCTAAACTTGTAAAATAATGAATTAAGTACCGAATTCATATAAAAATGATATAAAGTAAGGCAATAACCGCGGGAATTATATATATATATATATATAAGTATTAATTATTTGATGTTATTAGGCGTGTTAGAAAAATCTTTACTCATTAACACGTCAACTAATTTTCTTAAATCAATTTTCAATCTTATGTCTATGGGCAGACTCGTAAGGGTATCTAGGCATAGGAAAGTTGAACACGAATTGACGACTCAATCGAGAAGATAGTAACTTACCGGTTCACTCTTACCGTGTTGTCTGCTTTGAGACGCTCTGGTAACGAGAACGGCCAGTGCACAAGCAGTATTTATACTGATTAACGGGGAACCATTGTTATTGCAACCCTATTCGACGAAGTGCCAAAGACACTTTCGTCCATATTTGTGCTTATTACTAACCTAAACTTGCAGGTTTCCCGATGGTAGCAGTATCTAGTCCATGACGAGTCGAATTCATAGCCACATGCTCATACTCAAAGAAGTAAAGTTTCAAGTATTCAAGAAATCTCAAGTTACAAAGTCTTTTCGCTACTCTGATAATCAACAATTTCCTTAAAGACATCAAGTTGTCAAGTCAAAGTCAATTGAAGGAGATTGTTAGCGAGCTTTCAAGATAATACCAAGAATGAGCATGTTTGTCAAACCCCGTAAATTTCAGGCAAATATTTTAAACTTTTCCGATCATTATTTTTGACTTTTATACGTTACGTTTGAATCTAGCAATTTACCGGGAAGTTAACCCGCGTAAATCTTAAAAACGTCATCGGACGCGTTCCGACTTCGAATTTTGATCAGTTTAGATATTATATGATTTATTTTATCTTTTCTAATTGTTTCATAGTTTAAGATCATCTCCGATACTTATTTTTACGTTTTAACGTTTAATTTGCGTTTTTCGCGTTTTTGATCAAACGGAACCCCGGAAACCCGAAATCTTTTCGTGTAAACTTTAGTTATCGTTCATCTCGTGTTGATAAGTCAAAAATTTCGTTCATTCCCCTCCTCTTGAACATTTCGGACGCCTAAACACAAACAAAATATCTTTAAGTCCTAAATTAAATACTAGAGCATCTTTTTAAACTTCCCATGCATGTGTACATGTGTTAGCGAGCTTTCAAGAAATACAAGAATGAGCATGTTGTCAAACCCCGTAAATTTCAGGCAAATATTTTAAACTTTTCCGATCATTATTTTTGACTTTTGTACGTTACGTTTGAATCTAGTAATTTACCGGGAAGTTAACCCGCGTAAATCTTAAAAACGTCATCGGACGCATTCCGACTTCGAATTTTGATCAGTTTAGATATTATATGATTTATTTTATCTTTTCTAATTGTTTCATAGTTTAAGATCATCTCCGATACATTATTTTTACATTTTAACGTTTAATTAGTGTATTTTCATGTTTTTGACAAACGGAACTCCGGAAAACCCGAAACTTTTTCGTGTAAACTTAGTTATCGTTCACCACGTGATGATAAGTCACAAATTTTGTTCATTCCCCTGCCTCTGAACATTTCAGACAGCCTAAACACAAACAAAATATCTTTAAGTTCCTAAAAATAAATACTAGAGACTCTTTTTAAATATCCCATGCTGGGTACATGAAAAAGAACACATGAGAATGTCATTCCTCATACACAAAAACCATATTGATCTGTCAGGATCTAGAAGCTGGTTAGGTACATTAATGATATAATTATTGATCTGTAAAAATGGAACATCCACATCACATGCTTCTCTTCTTCCATTTAGTAAAGGCTTTGTTAGTCTCCCTGGGAGTGCTTTGCTGTCGTACAGTGTGCAAAAACAACCTTCTTCAAAATATCAGACCATATTATATTGTCTTAACTAATGCAGATTCCATCACTTCTGTTTTACCTGCACCCCTAAGAATAAAGTGAGCTCCCCAAAAGCTCATCCTAGAATTCACCCCCCCCCTCTTGAGCACATCTTTTCAAAACTCAGTACATAAAGACTTTTTAGTAGACCCAAAGATGATGTCATCTACATACACCTGCACTAATAAGATATCACCTTTGTCCTTCTTGATAAACAAAGTCTTGTCTATAGTCCCTCTTCTAAATCTATTTTCCAATAAATAGGTAGATAAGGTCTCATACCAGGCTCTAGGAGCTTGATGTAAACCATATAAAGCCTTTTCTACCTTGTAAACTTTGTTAGGAAACTCTGGATCTTCAAACCCTGGAGGTTGGCAAACATAAACCTCTTCTTCAATTGTGCCATACAAAAATGCACTCTTCACATCCATCTGATAAACAATGAAGTTCATGAATGAGGCATAGGCTAAGAAAAGCCTAATTGCTTCAATCCTAGCAACTGGAGCAAAAACTTCATCATAATCTATACCCTCCTCTTGAGTGTAACCCTGTGCTACCAGCCTTGCCTTGTTTCTAACCACAATACCTCTATCATCTTTCTTGTTTTTGTACACCCATTTAGTACCAATGGCCCTCTTGCCATATGGTAAATCAACCAAAGTCCAAACCTTCTGTAATTTAAACTGTAGAAGCTCATCCTGCATTGCTTCTATCCAGCTTGGATCTGTCAAAGCTTGAATCACCTTTTTGGGTTCTACTTGTGATAGAAAACAAGCAAACAGACAATTCTAAAAATCTTTATGGTTGATTCTCTGTTGCACTGAACTAAACATACCATGTTCAGTCACATTCTTTGTCATCCTTCTGGTTTGAGGTGCTGAATGTATATCTCTAATGATTTGTTCAAGTGGATGATCCTTGTGAACTCTTGTAGTTGGAATAGGACTGACAGGCACAGTTGTAGCCAAATTGTTCATGTCAGCCTCTGCACCAACTTCTTCATCATCATCAGAATAGACAATCTCTTCCAAATTAGGCATATTTGGATCATCAATACATCCATAGACTATATTCTCATCAACATCATTATTTTCTATGTCAGCAGCATTAACAGTTGGACAAACAGTATTAATGTTGTTAGTGCTGTTGACATTTGCATCCTGCTCTTGATGAACTCTTGGTTCCTCTGTATTTGGCACCTCACTATCTTTATTCTCTGGATGTTCAGAATCCATCTTTTCCTCCTCCCCTGATGGTTTGAATCCAGCATCAGGAGAATCCTTTGAACTTTTAGAGAGTGATGGATCAGATGTCAACAATGGTAGCAGTATATACTCTTGATCAGGTACTATCTTCTTCCCAGCTTGACCTGCATCAATGTTTTCTTTGGTACCTGCATTACCATTAGTTTGATTCCCTGCAACAACTGGCTTATAATTCATAGATATTGTTAGAGCATCTATATCAAAAAGCCAATTAGGTCCATTTCCTGCAATATTAGGTGTTTCTTCACTAAACTTGACATGCAGGTTCTCTTCTACAATCCTAGTTCTACTATTGAATACCCTTAATGCTTTGCTATTGGTAGAGTATCATACAAAGAACCCTTCATCAGCCTTTCCATCAAACTTACCTAGGTGATCTAATGTATTAAGAATAGTAACAGGACACCCAAATAGTCTCATGAAGCTTAAGGCAGGTTTTCTACCTAGAAAAAGTTCATAAGGGGTCTTGTTGTGAGGCTTGATAACTAACACCCTATTTTGAACATAACAAGCAGTATTAACTGCTTCAGCCCAAAAAGTTGTTGGCAATTTTGAATCAGCTAGCATAGTTCTAGCAGCCTCTATTAGTGTCCTATTTTTTCTTTCTGCTACTCCATTTTGTTGTGGAGTCCTAGCAACACTAAATTCCCTCTTAATACCCTTCATTTCACAGAACTGATTCATGACCTTATTCTTGAATTCAGTCCCATTGTCACATCTGATCACTTTCACCTTAAGGTCTATTAGATTTTCTATGCCTGTAATAAATGTTTTAAGGATTTCACTAGTTTCATCCTTAGTGGCTAAGAAGAAAACCCAACTAAACCTACTATAGTCATCTGTGACAACTAGGCAGTACATCTTTTTCATTAGACTCTTTACAAATGTTGGCCCAAACAAATCCATATGCAACATTTGTAATGGTTGGCTGATTGAGCTTACAGTCTTGGTCTTACAAGAGGCTTTATGTTGCTTTCCTTTCTGACAAGCAACACATGTATGATTATTTTCAAAAATCTTTGAAGGTAAACCTCTAACAAGGTTTCCCCTCACTAGTTTGTTCATAGTTTTGAAATTTATATGTCCAAGCCTCCTATGCCATAAATTAGATTCATCTAATGTGGCCTTTGCAAAGAGACAAGTTAGACCTCCTGAAGGAACAATATTCTTTAAATCAACACTGTACATGTTATCTTTTCTAGGAACTCTAAGCAAGACATGATTTTCATCAAGTAGCTTAAAGTCAGGAGACAAAACAACACATTCAGTATCTGTAAAAAGAACATTGTTTTTCTTGTCACACATTTGTGAGACACTGAAAAGGTTAAACTTAAGCTCCTTAACAAAGTACACATCTTTAAAATCCAATTTACCTGTACTGATTTTACCTTTACCAGTGATTCTACCTCCTTTGGGATCTCCTCCAAATGCAACAAATCCACCATCAATTTCTTCATAATCTGAGAGGTAGGACTTGTTTCCAGTCATGTGCCTAGAGCATCCACTGTCAATTACTCCTTTTTCTTGCAATTCTAGCTGTGGATTGCCTTGCACAAAAAGTAAGAGAATCAGGCTCTCTTAGGGACCCAAGCCATTACAGACTTGGATCTGCCTTGTGCATCAACATAGTCAAATCTTTTAAAATTCATTGATGCACCA
This sequence comes from Tanacetum coccineum, assembly GCA_026074375.1. Taxonomy (NCBI): domain Eukaryota; kingdom Viridiplantae; phylum Streptophyta; class Magnoliopsida; order Asterales; family Asteraceae; genus Tanacetum; species Tanacetum coccineum. The sequence goes on along the minus strand of BQNB010047423.1, from coordinate 31,940 downwards.
TTGTGTCTGGAGAAATGATCTAAAACCTTTTTTCTTTGGTCTCCAAACCCAATATGCTGATGCCTTAACAACATTAGCCTCATTTTCCTTATTATCACTTACTATTGCTTTTGGCCCAACAGTAGTAACATTTCCCTTAACAATATTAACTTTTTCTTTTAAATTACTGTTCGTATTTGTTATAGACTTGTTAAAGGGCCTTCTAACATGTGAATGTGCTCTATTAAAAATAGTTGATGTTGTCCTTTCACTATTCACTATTGGTCTTGGGTAGGCAGTATTAATTGGTATGGCAGTATTAACTGATACCGCTGCTTTTGAAAAGTTTTGCCCAGCAGTATTAAGTGTTTTAATGCCAGATTTCATTAAGACTGCTTTTGGAACAAAACTTCCTTTTGGATGAGGGTGAGTCATTCTTTGAGAATTTTGGTGATGTACCCTTCTAGCATTGTTCCATACAGTTTTCTCTGCCATTTTCTTTTCATAGAAATCACAATCTTTGATCAAATGATTAAAACTGCCACATTCATAACAAGCTTTATTTTTAAACTCAAAATTACTTTCTAATTTCCGAGTCATCAAATTATTCTAGTTTCTCTAGTTACCTCTAGGGATTTGACTATTTTTCCTAGGGTATTTAGCTTGCTTTTTGTTCTCTACCTTCTTAACAGACTCTCTAGGTGTTTTTACATGCTCATTAGATTTAACAAATTCTATTTTGGCAAAACTAGGTTTTCTCTGTTTGGACTTAAACTCGGTCTCATTCTCATCCTCACTGTCAGATATCCTGTCTTTAATAAGTGGTTCACCAACAGACTTAGGTTTTGACACACTAGTCTTAGCTTCACTTGTTGTAACATCATGTATACTTGTTACTGACTTACTAAAAACATATTCTTCCTCATCAGCAAGTGCCAAATCACATTTAGGGGGCATGAAGTTCCCAGTATAGGGAGGGGGAACAACATGATACTCTTCACTTGTTTTGTACATATCATTCTCCTGACTATCATACCTCACACCAGTCTTGAACTTATCACTTACTTGAATCTCTAACAGTTTGCTTAGATTTTTAGATGAATTTCCAAACTTTTCTAAGGTAAGTTTTAAATCATCTCTGTCCTTTTTAGCTTTTTTAAATTCCTTTCTAAGCTCTATTAGTGCATTATCTCTCAACTTAATATCAAGTTTTAAAATCTTTATGTCCTCTTCAAAAACAATCTCATTCTTTTTATACACATCTAGTCTAGCCTGTACAGATTCTAGACCTGCTTTATAAGCACCTACATTTAATTGAGACTTATTAAAATCTTTTGTCAGATTATTATAATGTTCTTTGAGAGTTTCATAAGATTTTAAACATGCTTTGGAACAAGTAGATACCTCAGAATCTGAGCTTGAAGAACTTGAAGAGCCTGAAGATGTATATGCCATAAGTGCAAAGTTTGTAGGTCCTTTTTCAGCCTGGTCACTCCAGTCATACCCAAGCCATCTTGAGCCACCAAATATTTTGTCTCTATTGTTTCCACTGTCACATTCCTCCTTACAGGTTCTTTGTTCCTGTTCTCCCTTAGAGCCCTACACTCCCTTGCAAAATGACCCTTTTTATGACAGTTATAGCATTCTACCTTTATTTGTTAAACCCTATGGTCTAAGAACCATTTGCATTAATATTCCTTCCAGTCTTATTTAAGAATCTTCTGGCTCTCATGGTCAACATAGTCATCTGCCACTTTAGATCCATCTCTTCCAAGTCATCAACATCAATCTGTTGTAAGTCCTAATCATTTAATTGCGGACTGTTTGATTGGTTTGCAAAGAAATAATAGATCACAACATCACTCATACTATCAGTATTGGCAGAGTTAGAACCATAAGCTTAATTTTAACTGCCAAAGTTATTAGACGACACAAAAGCCACATTTTATGAATTTTGGTTTGAGATTGATGACCCTTTAACTTCAGTTTTATAAATCTTCAAATTGTTGTATAGGTCATCCATGCTTAAAGTGTCTAAATCAGGTTTGTTCTTCCAGATCAAGGTATGAATCTTCCATTCTGATGGGAGACTTCTGAAAAACATCAGATTCATATCTTCTTGAGAAATAGTTTCACCTATAATCTCTAGCTGACTGATAAGCTTTTGTAGCCTATCATAGGTTTGATCAAGTCATTCAGAGCTTGATCTATTGAAATTCTCATACTATTGTTTTAGAAGTGTCTTCTGAGTTTTCTTTGACTCCTTATTACCTCCAAACCTTTTCTCTATAGCTTTCATCAGAGTCTTAGCACATTTTTAGGTATTAAACTTTAGTTGATGTTCATTTGGAAGGGTCATCAACAAATCAATGAACAAGACAGATTACCAAACTTTTAGCCTCAATATGAAACCAACACTCTTAATAGTGTTAGGGTTTACAAAACCTTGAAGCTTATGAATATCAAAATGTATATCTAACATGTTTTACCTCTAGGGCTTCATTTTTACACCAGGAGTCCTACCAAGGTTTACAATTTACTTTTCCTAATTATCTGATCTTTTCTGATAAACAACGTAATTTTAAAAATATAGTTTTACATATATTATTTACAAATTACTATTACTTATCTTCGTAGTAGTCTAGTTATCCAATCATCTTTGATTCTCATCTCTGTCAGATCTTCCTTCAGCCAGTAGTAATCATCTATCAGTTGTAACTGAGCATCAAGCAGTATTAACTAGCTTGAAATTTACTCTAGCAGTAAGTAACATATCATAGCAGTACTAATCTTTTGTGACTAGCATTAGTATACATACTTAGTTATATTTTCATTCTTCATGCGAGGCTAGTCTTAATTCTCTCTAGCAGCAGTAACTTTTGACTAATTCCATTTTACTATAGTAGTAACTGCAGTGTAACTTTTATACTACCAGTACTAACTACTTGTATAATTTTTCATTTGTTTTACCAGCAAACGGTTCTTGATTTGGAGAAGAGAAAGACCACTCAACATAATGAGATTGCTAGTTTAAAAAGGAGGGTTAAGAAGCTTAAAAAGAAATAGGTCAAGAACTCATAAGCTGAAGAGATTATACAAAGTTGGTTTGACTGCTAGGGTAGAATCCTCTGATAATGAAAAAAGTTTAGGTGAGGATGCATCCAAACAGGGGAGGATTGATGCAGATGAATAAATTACCCTGGTTAGTGTTCAAAATGTGGATGAAGAGATGTTTGATGTGAATGTTTTAGATGGTGAGGAAGTGTTTCTTGCAGAACAAGAAGCAGCTGCTAATAAGGAAAATGATGAAGTTAACATTGTTAAAGAAGTAGTTAAAGTTATTAACAGTGCTAAGTTAATTACTAATGTTGCTCAAGTTAGTGCTGTTGGTAATGTAGTTAGTACTGCTGGTGATGCAATAATTGTTAGTGCTGCTACAACAACTACTGCTACAATTACAACTGTTGATGATATTACTTTGGCTCAAGCACTTATGGAAATAAAAAGTACAAAACCCAAGGAGAAAGGGGTTGTTATACAAGAGCTGGGTGAATCTACAACAACAATATCTTCACAACTATCTTCACAACAATCACAGGACAAAGGTAAAGGGATATTGATAGAACCTGTGAAGCCTATGAAGAAGAAAAATCAAATCAGGTTTGATAAAGAAACTGCTTTAAATTTACAAGATGAATTTGATGAAGAAGAAAGACTTGCAAGAGAGAAAGCTAAAAAGAAGAAGAAGCCAATATTGCCTTGATTGAAACATGGGATGATATACAGGAAAAGATTAATGTTGATCATCAATTGGCTGATAGATTGCAAGCACAAGAACAAGAAGAGTTTTCTATTAAAGAAAATGCTACATTATTTCAACAACTCTTAGATAAAAGAAGAAAGCATTTTGCAGCTAAAAGAGCAGAAGAGAAAAGAAACAAACCACCAACAAAAGCTCAACAGAGAAAGATAATGTGTACTTACCTAAAGAACATGGAAGGATACAAGCTCAAAGATTTGAAGTTTAAAGAGTTTGATTCTATCCAAGAGATGTTTGACAGAGCATTCAAAAGGGTAAATACATTTGAAGACTTTAGAACAGAGTTGGTGGAAGGCAAAGAAAAGAGAGCAGGAACAGAGCTGATACAAGAGAATGCAAAGAAGCAAAAGGTGGAAGATGATAAAGAAACAGCAGAGCTTAAACAGTGTTTGGAAATCATTCCAGATGAAGAAGAGGTAACAATTGATGCTATACCTTTAGCTGTTAAGTCTCCAAGTATTGTTGGCTGGAAGATTTATAAAGAAGGAAGAAAAAGCTATTATCAAATAATGAGAGCTAATGGAAAGCCTTAAACGTACATGATCTTTAGTCAAATGCTTAAAAGTTTTAATATGCAAGATTTGGAAGATTTGTACAAGTTGGTAAAAGCTAAATATGAGTCAACAAGACCAGTCAAAGACTTGGATTTGTTGTTATGGGGTGATTTGAAAAAAAACGCTTGAACCACATGTAGAAGATAAAGTATGGAGGAATCAACATGAATACAAAGTGTTGGATTGGAAGCTGTATGACTCATGTAGAGTACATTCCTTGAGGATGCAACATATTCAGATTTATATGTTGGTAGAGAAGAAGTATCCCTTTGCACCACTTACACTTTCAATGATGTTAGAAAAGAAGCTTATAATTGATTATGAAGGTGAAATGGCTTATCAGCTTCTTAAATTCATCATAAAACAACTTAAGAAGTAAAGAAGTGTTTGGAAGCATCCTCCTGGTGTTGATGAAGCTTTAAATGAACCGCTGCTCATGTTTGTGTTAATGTTGCTCAGTTGGAGTTAGTACTGCTTAGAGATTTCAAAGAAAATATGCTAAGTGTTTGCTACTGCTAGTACACAGTTAGTACTGCTAGTGAATATTAGTGTTGCTGATGAACTTCAAAGAAAATATGCTAAGTGTTTACTACTGCTAGTACACAGTTAGTACTGCTAGTGAATATTAGTGTTGCTGATGAACTTCAAAGAAAATATGCTAAGTAGTTACTATTGCTAGTACAAAGTTAAGACTGCTCAACTGAAGTTAATGCTGCTAGTAAAAATGTGTTTGAAGTTACTACTGCTAGTGAATATCAAGTTAATGCTGCTTGTTATTACTGCTTATATGATATGTATTAGTTGTTTATAGAAAAGATTTTAGAAACTTAATAAAGTATTGTAAGCTGACTAGGATTCCTTGGTGTATAAAAGGAGGTCTTAGGGCATAGAGTTTAATATACAACTAGACGTATAATTCATAGTTTCAAGGCATTTGTAACCCTAATACTTTGAGAGTATTCGTATTATTATCATTAATAATATTGGAGCTTATTTTTTGAATTGTGTGTTCATTAAATTACAGTTTCATTGATAATTCTTCTTAATATTAAAGATTAGATTCCGCATAATCTTTAATACATTCAAACACAGTTTCTACTGTAGTTGTGTTAGATTTATCTAATATAACTAATCCTTAAACAAGCTTAAGGAATTCGATTTATTGAAGTGGGATCAACATATATAAATGTTCTTCATATAAATATTAAACTCTTCACTTAAGACATTGTGAGTGACACAATTATCTCGATTATTTTCAAGACGTTGTGAGCGATAAAACGATCTCTAAAACCTTCTCAAGACATTGTTAGCGATACAATGGTCTCCAAAACTTCTCATGACTCTTCCATAATACCATTTTCAATGATATCAAAATTCGACATAGTTTGTCGATCCCAATGGTTAATTTTACTATTGGACTCCAAGCTGAACATTTGCCTCGTACTTTTAAAACGTATATGACGTCACGTAATCCGTCGTAGGAAAATATACCGGCTAATTGGAATTTGACAATTAACTTGTCTCCTCGTACATGGAGCCTTGGAGCATCTACTACTGGAACATTGCTCATTAACGTCTCATTCGTTTTCTCTTTACTTCTGGTGATCTTAGAGGAGTGTGCCACCAAGAAGACGATCTCTAAAAGTTTAGTCGCTATCAAAGGACTTATAGCCCAACGTATGGTTAGCATGCTCTTTTGCCTAGAGGGAAACACGATCCGAGATGTTAAGAACGAATCACGCATAAGGACCCTTGAGACAAACATGCTAATGAAGGTCACGTTCTCCGACTAGAAGATCAATGGGAACAACACAATCAGCATCCTTTACTCCGAAGAGAGAATATCGACCATCATAGTTAATGATGACCATTTTACTTAAAGCATTTTCTTTAAAAACTCTTAATGTATTGTTTTCTTTGTGGTACGGATATACCCACTCCTTTCAATAATTAATTGTTTGTACAATTAATTCTGATATCCCATTTTAACAACCTTGATAAACCATTCCCTTAATATTTGCTTATTTTAGCCATTTGGTTTTAACTCTCTTTAATAACTAATTGTTTGTACAATTAATTCACCTATCTTGTTTAGCATCGTTAACATATTGTTTCTTTAAGACATGCGCCTCTTTCAGCTATTGATATTAATTTTCACGTATACCTCGATTAACTTTACGGATGACTCTCTATGGTCCTCCGGTTCGTAATCTCATAAAACTAATGACTCTCTACGTTCATTTTGTTGATCAAATGGTTCTTTACGCTCATTTCTTCTTCTTTTGACCGTTACTATATTTTGATATTCTTGACACCTACTTCTATCCTATCATTATTATGATCAATTGATTCTTTGTTTGCTTGATTATTCATACAAATGATCCTTCATATTTCCTTGATTTGTAAATTGTTATGCGAATCATTCTCTATGTTTATTCTTTTGATCATTATTACATTTGTACATACGTTCGTATACGTGCTCTCTTAAGTCACTGACATATTCATACTTTACATGCTCGCGATATCTTTTTTTTTCATATACCCTCATTCATTCCTCTCGTGATGCTATGACTATTCTTCTTTTATGATCTACTCATTCTTTCGTTGTATTGATTAATGATTGTCCGCTGCCCTGTTCATAATATATTTAATCTCTCTTTCAGAATTCTCAAATATTGAAATATCAAACTCATTATAACCCCTTTGTATTGACATTCACTTCCTTTGAAGATTAATAAATTATTTGATCCCTTTGTTCACATTGAATATCGGCACAAATACATTTTCGACCTTGGTACATTTGTCACTTGATATATGCTTCATTGATCATCGGTATGATATAGTGAGTCTTTGTTTTCGCATGTTTTCTCATCGAAACATATATTCAATCTTTTCATTATGGATTTTCATAACCACTGATCCGTACCTATACGCACATTGCAGACATTTGCGAATTAACTATTATTTATTCAGTATTCAATTGCTACCTTGTTTAAATATTTTATTGAACCCCTCAGACATGTTTTAGCGCATAATCTAAAGATAGAAACTTTAGCCATGGCATTGAAGAATTAAAGACACTACATATATGGTACAAGGTGCACAATCAGTAGAGCAAGAGAGCTGTACAAACTTGAGCTGTTGCGGGAACTCAGTAGACTCCATAACATCTTTCGCGTGTACGTCGTTAGGAGTACAAATGAGCTGAATAAAGGGACGAAATTCTCTTAACGGGGGAAGACTGTGATAACCGTCAAAAATCCAAGCTAACAACCATTAGTTTTGTGTATCATTCATGTCATATTTCAACTTCATTAATTTCAATTATAAAAATTTTGGGTCATTTTGTACATAACTTTCTATTTTTGGGAACCCTAGTCTAGAATTGTGCTTTCCGCGTACGATCTCAGGAAAACGTCTTAACGGCTAATGATATGCTCAAAGGTCATTAAAAATATTAATAATCATAAATAAACATAATACATTCACTTTTATGAACTTACGTCACTTCACTTTTCACAACTTGCAAGTCTCCCGATAAACCCGCTATTTCGTAAATTCTTATGGTTTTGCACTTACGCTTCATATAACGGACTAACAACACTTCAAGATCATGTAAGTGTATAAATTCACCTTTATCAAACCTCACATAACACATTTTTACATTTAATTTATATTACACTACACAATATACATTACACCTTATTACTTAAACCTTTTTACATACACATTTTACATTATACTTTAAATTATACAACCTAAAACTTATTTATACAAAATACATAATAAATATCAAACTTCCCCCTCCTAACCCCCCCTCCCTAAAATGTCACTTATGTCCCCCTACCACCCTATGCGCCTAATAAAATCAAATCTTACATACACACACACTCCACCACTTTATTTTTATTTTTTTAGAAATCATCAAACACACACACACTTAATAATATGGATCTTACCCACCTCCTTTCTCCTCCCTTGGCTGCCACCAATGACCACCACCACCACACCATCACCAACAAAATTTTCTTGGCCATTTTATACATCATATCATCATCCTTATGAAGCTTGCAAAGTTTGGTGAGGTGTTTTGAAGATTTGAGGCGTTTTTCTACTTGGTTTCTTGAAATATTTGGTTAGGGCTTTGAACAATCAAGTGGGTAATAATATTTAGAAGGGTTAGAAGCAAGATATTGATTTGTTTGGGTTTGTTTTTGGGTCTAAAAATCAGCCAACACAAAGGAGGGTGTTTGTGTTTGATTGTGTTCTTCATTTGTTCTTTTGTGGATCCTGTAAGTTATTTTCTTGTTTTCCTTATTTCCTTCTTTAACATGGCCATGCATTTTTGAGTTTGATTCTGGAAAACATGATATTTTTTATGTTTAAGGAGCGTGGTATGAATGAGTGTCGCATTATATAGGATTTTGGTGGAATAAAAACATTGTTTGGTTGGATTTTGAAATGCACATTTAGGACAGATTTGTTATAGCAGGTTGTTGTGATTATTTCAAAATTATTTTGTCTAAAGAGGTCTGTGAAAGTTTATAGGAATGTGGGTATATGTCTTAGGTACATGTGGTCGTTTGGATAGGGTCGTATCTCCAGCGGACGAGTGAGATATCGCCATTTTAGTAAAACTTGTCAGATTTTGCATGTTGTTGGGAAAATGAGCATAACTCTATATTTTTATCTTAACTTTTTAAAAATTAAATGTGCTACCTATAGAGGAAACTTAGGGCTATCACCTCCCACTGACCTCGCATTAATAGCCTATATAGATTCTAAATTATGGCCTTTTTCGTGAAGAGGTAAAATCCAGAAAATAAGTTGCACTTGTACTAAAGGGTAAAATGGTAATTTCACCAAGGTTCTGAAACTTTTTGGGCAGTGGGGCCCATATTTCTTGAAAATAGACCCAAGGAGATTTATGTACATGAAAACCTCATATTTTTATCAATTACGGATTTTGATTTATGCATTTGCCAAGTTGGAAGATTTCCGAATTGTTGTAAATAACTAGTTGTTAGACGTAAAACTAATGTGTATAACTTGTGTAATTTAAGTGGGTAAGAAGTAAAATAAAAACATGTATTGAAAACATATTAATACAGATTAGGACCTATAATTTGGGTAAACATGGTTTATAAAATTGAATGTACAACGCCATACTTGTTTCGGAAAAAAAAGGAAATTGTTTTATAAAAAATTTCTTTGTTACTTTTCTTTTGCGTTGAGTAATTTTCTAAGTTGCGCCATTTATTTTAGGTTGCTCTTAGGAGTGTTTGGCTTATTTCAGCATTTATATTATTTGATTGTGCCATTTCGCTTAAGGTGAGTTCATAGCCCCTTTTTCATTACTTACTTGTTTTATAAAATTTCGTGGGAGATTACATGCTATGCTTTAACATTTGAACGCAAGTACTTTTAAACTATATGCTATCCAGATATTGCATGATATTAATGCCTAAGTACCCTCACTACCTACTTAAGTCCCCACTATCATGAACTGTTAGTTACTTTATGTAAGAACAAATGCTGTGAATAGATCTATTGGGACCGACAATCCCCGTCCGGGGTATTTAATAACTTATGCCACGTCAAACGGACGCATTTAACAATTGAGAAAGAGAAAAATACATGGGTTTTTAGCAACATCAACTCTAAGAGAGAAAAATACTTGGGTGTTTGGCCGCACCAACTCTCAGAGAAAAATACATGGATGTATGGCAACACCAAATCTCTCTCACAACACATGTTAAGGTTCGATGTCATTAGCTTAGTGCAATAATACTTATTTTGGACATGGTGAATGTGTTTCACTTTCTTTCATTACTTAAATCTTGTGATTCGCAAAACTGTTTGATTTCAATAACATTACTCGATTTACTTAATCATTGTTTTACGATTAAAACCTATGAATTCACTCAATATTGTTTGTTGACGTTTTTAGCATGTTTATCTCAAGTCTTTTAAGTATATTGCTCAGAGGGAAGCCGCATGGATAAATACTTTAGAGACTCTACATTTATACATTCGATGAAACTTAACTTTTGAAAACATTGTGTTTGTAAAAACTTTCTCTTATTTACATACGAAGAAAACTTTATCTAAACTTTATGACATGTTTGAACATTTGGGATATTTTGAAACTGTTAGGACCTATTTGTAAACTCTGATGTTTTAATGTATCGAATGTGAAACATTTTGAAATGTATTTTTAAAACGTCTCATTTGGAGGTCGTTTTCCTATGACTTGTACTTTGTGCTTTAAAGTCTCACCCCCGGTTATCTTTCCGCTGCTGTCCGATTTTAGGGGTGTGATATTTATGATCTTTGATCTTGAGCCTGTATCATTGTCTTTTGACTTTGTCTTTTAATCTTGAGATCTTTAAATCTTTATCCTTGAGATCTTTGTCGTCTTTGCCATCTTACGATCTTGTATCTTGGTACCAACATGCTTATCATATTGAAAGCTTGATAAGAATCTCCCTTGACACTCTTTGTCTTAATAAATTTGATATCCTTAAGGAAGATCTTGAAAATCAAAGTTTGCAGAAGACTTTAGTAACATGTACTTGAGCTTTCAACATGTCTTTATATTTTTTGATCGAGCATGAGCATGTGGTAATGAATCTCACTCTGATGGAATGAGGTTGCTACACTTTAACACCCCCATTTTTACAACGCATCGAAACATATAGCATGGGTGTTAATTCATAGCATAATGTACAAGGATATAGAAAACGACTCTAAAAGAGACGTTTTAAAACAGTGTTCCATTCAAAGTAAAATCAGAGTAATCAAACATTTGTCCTAAAAGATCGTTCCCAACACTTCACAACAAGTTTTTCAAGACATTTAATAAAATGTTTAGTAGAATGGAACAAAATAACAAGTTTCTTTAAAACTTTAGCGCAAACTCCTCGATAGCAGCAATCATCACCCGTGGTTACCTGAGATAAAACATGCTAAAAACGTCAACAATAATGTTGAGTGAATTTATAGAGTTTATAAACAATGAGTAATAAATTGTAGCACACAAGTATAGTTCATCAAGGGACATTGTAACACATACAATGTATAATTCCAACTTTATTGCATTGAGCTCATGACACGAAACATTAACACCACATATAAATATATGTCTATAAATTTGCCCCAACACTAGGTATTACTGCCACATACCCAGAATGTCTCAATACAAAGCGTCCATTGGACAGGGTGGTCACAAAGTGGATTGATACCCCGAATGGGGTTGTCAAACCCAATAGATCTATTTATTGTACTAGCATTTACCCTGAAAGGTAATTAACGGTTCATGAAATTAGGGACTTTAGCAATAGCTACTCATGCAGATAATTACATAATCGGGTCCAACATACCGTAAAGTCACTTGTGTTTAATTTTTGTAAAACAAGCATGTATCTCCCTCGCGGGGTTTATAAAACAATTAAATATTCAAAGGCGAGGCTATGAACTCACCTCAAGCGAAACGGAAATATCGAACAATATAAGAGCTGAAGTAAGTCAAATGCTCCTAAGAGCAACCTAAAATAAACATTGCAACTTAGAGAAATAAACTAATACTTACGCAAAAGAAAATGTAACCAAACAAAGATTTTATAAATGTTTTACTTCATTCGGAACAAGTATGGCATTGCGTCCTAAGTTTCATAGACCAAGTTTAACCAAAATTATATGTCCTGATCTGAATTGGTATGACATCTACACCATGAATTTATTTTACTCTTTACCCGCCAAGTTACACAAATTACCCATATTAGTTTTACGTCTAGCAACACTTCATTTACAAAATTCTGAAAATTTTCTGACTTTGCCGATTCATAAATCAAAATCCGTAATTAATAAAATTATGAGGTTTGTGCCTTCGGAAAGCATTTTGAGTCTATTTTTCAAAAATGCAGGCCTCTCTGTTCAGAAAGACCAAGTACCTGGGTGAAATTACCATTTTACCCTCTAATGTCAAAACAATTTATTTTCTGAATTTTACTTCTCTACGAAAACAACCATAAATCGAATTCTATATGTGCTATAAGCATAAAGACACATGGAAATGATAGCTCTAAGAGGAAGGAGTATGGTGGCTTGCCATAGCTCTTCATTTGGGCCTCACAGAAATCCACCTCAGGCATCTCACATGCTCTTTAAAACTACCCTCTTCCACTCATACACACCTCTATTCTCCATTACTAGGGCCCCACTAACTCACAATTTTTATTTTTTATTTTCCATTATTTTCACACAAACATAATTCATTTCATTTAAATTAAAAATACAAAATACAGTACAATAAAAATAAAACATTACGAAATTTAAAAACTAATGCAAAAATTTATAAAAAATACATCAAATTATAAATAAACTAATTTTCATGTTGATGTTGTAGATGTTGTTGCCAAAGATGCTCAATGGCATTACGTTGAAGCTTTGCGTGTGTTTGTTTATCGTAGTTCTATGGATTTTCTTCTTCGCAATTCGCATCGCTCGACCCATGTCCTTAATATATTTGCTTGCGGGCAAATATAATTTTGCTGGTCAAACTCGGATAACGCAAACTTTTGATCTTTAAAAATCATGTTATGCTTTTAATTGCAAAGGGATACATGATTCTGCGTGCTTGTTGTCGGTCCACTAAGCACGCGTACGGCGTGGAATCATTTATTTGCCAACGTCCTTGAAGGACCCCAAAAGCTCTTTCAACGTCTTTTCGAGCACTTTCTTGTTTCTGTTAAATAATGCATTCTTCTCTGAATTTGAAACCGTTAAATGATTTAACAAAAGATGACCATTGTGGGTAATTTGCCGTCGAGCCTTGATAATACCCTTTTTCGAAATTAACCCCGTTACATTCAAACGGAGCCACAGGGGGGCGATGTCATACAAGAAGGTAGTCAAAATAACGGAGGAATTATTGAATACGGGTTTTAAATCGTTTATTTGCACCCGTTACCCTAAACAATACATGCCAAATCTACAATCATATGGAAGCAACAGATCAAGCATTATAGGTTGGGTACTTTTTAACACCTTAGCAAATTGGCCATAGCCATGGCTTTTTGGGCTAATTTTGTCTCTCCATTCCACATTTGCATTACAATCAATGCTTCCGAAGCCATTACGGAAAAAAACCATGAATATTATTGTGTGCAGTGTATAACTTTTGAATGTCATTGAAGTCAGATTTTCGTAAATACTCGGGCATAAACAGATCGATAACGCACATAGTAAGAAAATCTAGACAATCGTGTGCGCAATGGTTACCCATTTGTAAATACTCATCTAATGAATCAGGTGTTACGCCGTATGCCAGTTGGCGTATGGCACATGTGCATTTCACAATAACACTAAAACTTGGTAGACCCGTAGCATCGGGTCAGACTCTAAAGAAATCAAAATGCGGAGGAAGACGATGGTAAGTTTGAATGTAATTTTCAATATGTGAGACTATTTTTAAAAATAATGTACGGCTCATACGATATCGTTTTCAAAAATAATTTTTGGGATATTTTAGGTGAGGACCAAAATAGTCCGCCATCAAACGTGCTTCCGCATCTAAACGTTCCCGATAGATATAGTTTCGGTGGCGCACCCGTTCAGCTTCTTCTACTTCTTGTTACTCTGACTGAACTTGTCTCATAATCATGTCAAGATCATCGAAATGATCAACATCGGACAAATCACCACCATCTGAATCACTCATCATGTTTATTGATTTTAAGATGTAGTGTTTTGAAAGAGTAGTTGTGTAAAATTTGATAAAATGATGTAATATTTATAGTGTAAAAGTAGGTATAAATTAAAAAAATTAATATAATTAAAAATATGCAACGGATATATGGTTAACGGATATATATACATTTTGTCGTTATTTAAGTCGTGGCTATGGCGAGATATTTGATTTTTGGTTATGGCGAGCGGTGGTGGTGTGGTGGCGAGGGTTGTGGCGAGGCCACGTCGGATGTGGCGAGCCACGACCGTCACCACACTCCTTCCTCTAAGTGTCCTCTATAGGTAGCAACTTTTTAGTTTAAAAAGTTAATACAAAACCTAGAGTTATGCTCCTTTTTCTAACCGTATGCAAAATTTGACTAGTTTTAGTAAATCGGCCATATCTCACTCATCCGGAGGAGATACGGATCTATCCAATTAACCACATGTACCTTAAACATATACCAACTTCTCTATAAAATTTTCCAGGTACCTTAATACCCAAAAAATTTTGTAACCAATCTGTTTTGCTACTGATGTAAAAACAGTCATATGAACCCTTTATAAAATCAATCCAAACATCATTTTAGTTCCTCTTAAACCTAATACAATGCCATAACTAATTGTTTAACACATTAATAAACATAAAACATCATAAATTTCCAGAATCAAACATCAAATTGCATGGTCCAAAATCAAAAGAAAGATCAAAATTAAAGAGTTAAACTTACTAGGAGATGATTTAAGCAAGTGAATCAAAAACACAAACGCCCCTCTTGACCTAGGGCTGAGATTGGACCAAAGAACACCCAAAACCAAAATCAAAATGTCTTCTAACCCTCTTAAATATTGCTAAATACTTTCTCTAACAAAACCCTAATCAATCTTCTTCAAGAATCGCCAAGAAATAAAACCAAGAAAACCTTAGACTTCACTTCATCTCTTTAAAACTTTTGAGGATAACAAATAGGATGATTTAGTGAGAAAAATGAGGAGTAAAATTTTTTAAGGTGATGGTGGTGGTGGTGACTAGGTACGGCAGCAACAACCAAAAGGGAGGAGGAGGAGATGGCTTAAGGAGTTAGATGGTTTTTGTGTAAAAATTACATGTAGTTATGATGAGATTTATGGGAAGTTGTATCTTTGGAGTGTGTGGGAGTATATAGGCCGGCTAAGGGAGGAAAAAAAAGTTTTTATATTATTATTTTTTTGATTTTATCTTGTGCATATTACTTGTTAAGTGTAGAATTTAAATAAAAGTGGTAAAGGTTTAAGCCTAAATACAAGGTCTAGCAAAGTTTGACGAAAAAGTGAAACGAAACGAAAAGTGATAAAAATAGAAAACATGAATCATCAGGGCGTATCATGGGATTATTAAACCACTTAGGACACGAAGACGGAATAAATTCTTAAATACAGCTCAAGTTTAGCTAAAACGGGAAATTTTACTAAATCGGGTAAAAAGTAAAAGTAATAGCTTCACTTAAAAATGAAAATAGAAATGAAGTTAGGATTTAATATTGGCCTTAAAATACGAAATGTCACATACACCGTCGTCTAAACCTGCATGTTTAGGTTAGTAATAAACAATGGATATGGATAAATATGGCTTTGTCATTCATCGAAGTTTGGTAGCGTTAACCTCCGGTTCCGTGAGGACTGACCTGTGATCAGGTAGGTTCAATTTATAAGAACCTCCTTGACAGGGTTTCTAGCTTAAACTATTAGATCCTCTAATGCAGATGCATTAGATTCACCGTACTTGCTTGTTCTCATTACCGGAACGCCTCAAAGCACACAACACAATAAGAGTGAATCAGTTAGTTACCATCTTACTAATTGAGTCGTCAATTCATTTACTGGACCAAAATTGAGATCCAGTTATCACAAGTTTGATTCATATAGAATCTCGTAAGTCACCTACCGCAGTGCTGTTTGATGTTGACACTAGAAGGATTTTCATTGTCACTATGAATACTAAATAGTATCACTCAGATGTTCTGGCAAAATCACAAGGATAATGCGTAGGACTCTTTGTTAACTGCTTATGAACTTAATGGTGTTCAACAAGTGTTTGTCATGAAATGTGTCCTAATGAGATTTTTGATTGATCTTTTGGCTCTAGACTCGATTTGTGCATTTTGGTTTTAGTAATCGGAGGCTGGAGCTCGCTGCCACCTATTCAATATCAACTAACTTGGAGTGAGAAAGTCATTAGAAGTCGTGTGTATCTCCATGACAAATGAGACAAGTATCTTTTGAGAGAAACTTGAATGGCTGAGAAGGGTTGTGCAGTGCATCACTGGGTCCATGATGTCTTTCTTCAATACCAGAATTCATATTTGTGAAGACTGATAGCATATGTATTGACCTGGTTTCTGCCTTAAGTTGTATGGAGGGCTTCTTTCTTTAGACCCTTTATCTTTATATTTCTTTTTCATTCTTTAACCCCTTCAATACTTACCAAAACGTCATTACTAATACCTTGTTGTGATTGTTCCAGTGTTAGCTCAACCTTAGTCGGCATTATTCTCATTTCTCATTCTTCTCCAAATCATACCTAAGGACTACTATTTCTAACTATTGAGTGTCCTTGGGTAGATCCCTTCGGTTCTGGTTTGATCATAGGACTAATACCTAACCTAACCACCTTATGACTTCATAATCGTCATGAGTTAATAGGTTATTGGGTATTTAAGCGTAACCATAAAACCAATTTGAAAATCAATCAAAGTGTTTGATAAAATTCAAAACATTTAACACTTTGAGAGTTTCTTTCTTTTGAAATCCTCGCCCTACACATGTGCATCGATAATCAAAATTGTTTCGCACATGAAGGAAAGAGTTTGCACTTGAGTCTTAAATATCACATGCATTTAGATCACATTTTCTCCCCTGTGGAAATAATAAATCACTTAGTATTTTCATACCAATTGATTAAAATGACATTTTTTTTAAACGTGTAGGGAGAAAAATGTTTAAGCAGCATGTACATTATGGAATATTTTTCTGATTGCTCCCCCTCAACAATATATGTATGTCATCATATTGAAAATATGACACTTTTGTGAAAATGATAAGACACCACAAATATGTTGAGTTATGGAGTTAAGATGCCTTGGTATAACATATGTAGTATAAGTACTAATATGCTAAACCGTTCATCAGTGGACGTTATCCGAAGATAAGCGCAAGAGTATTCAAGAATACCCAGTGCATAGTGGTGCTTGGAGAAATGAACACAATTTTGAAATGACATTGATAAGGTCTTGAAAAATTATGCTTAGTCTCCACATGATCCACTGAATGTTTTGGATACATAAAATTTGACTTTTATGAGATGTATCCAACAACATTAAAAGGCTTTTGGTTTTAAAATCTCCCCCTCAAAAATTGATCCGCGTATAAAAAATGATTCGACTATTGAAAGTATTGTGAGGAGGGAGTGTTGAAAATACAATTTTGAAAGATTTTGAAAAACCTTTTGAAAAATTCTTGAAAAATTGTGTTCAACGGTTTTGAAAACCAATGTTACTTGAGCTCTAAAGACTTTAAATGTCTTTTAATTGACTTTTTGTATCAGCTCAAGTCTAAGAAGTTGTTATCTTCTCGTTGTGAGGATAAATGTACATGAGTACACACTTTCTTTTATTTGAAGAACGAGTCCTAAGCTGTTGTTTACTTAGAAGTCGTGTGTCCCAAGCAAGAAAAATTTTGAAAAAAAATACCCAGGACGGAGAAGATTTCTCTTCTTTTTAAGATAAAGCGCACTGAAACGTACACTTTTCTTTTCTTTAAAATCAGGTTATGTACTGATTTGAACATAAGCCATTAAGAAAATTAGAAATGACATGTTTTGAAACTTTTGAAACTCTTTCTAGAACTTCATTTATACACCCGTGTCAATATTAATCGAAATTTCTAGGTATGTAAATGTTATCGATTCTAAGAGACATGTCGAGAAGATTGTTTTTGGTATTTTATTCATTTTTTAATTTTGTATTTGGTTTTTGAAATTTTCTGTTTTTGTATTTGCTTTTTGAAGATTTTCTATTTTTGTATTTTGTTTTTTTTTGAAGATTTTCTAAAATAATCAAATATTGAAGTTTGAACAAGTGTAGAAGATGGTATGATATTTACATTTGTTGAACCCTTGGAAGAAAAGGGTTCAGAAACCATTGAAGTACATGCACTTAGAGAATAATAATTCGCACAAATAACAGTGTTAGGAGTACATGTTTCCTTTCCTAATGGTGAATCACTATCATTCGTGATGATGCAAGTTTCAACAGTCTTCCTAGTGGGAATCCACCTAAGAACAACATAAGTAAAGATTCATCCCGTTGGTTTCCATGTAAGACCAAATCTAGGAGGCGTTGTTTTCATGTACACATCGGAAGTCTTATTTGGGGAAAACTTTTGTCCTATAGGGATATGTCTGCCATGATTCTTATAATCGCTTTTCTTTTCTATGGGTGTATGTCTCTTTGTTGTCGTATGGGATTGTGCATCCTTTTTCTATGCAGAGGCATGAGAATTTACCTTAGAGATGTATTTCAGAATGCACGCATCGTGATTTGCAGTGTAAATGCATTTTTTGCATGTGGGACATGCCAAGTCTTTTGACTTCAAGAAAGGCTTTTGATTCCTAGGTTTTTCTGCTATGTGAACAGCTTTGTTTGTTACCCAACTACTCATGGATGCTGGCCAATTCCTAGGTTGTTGATTAAAGATCCTAGGTTTTGGTTTGGTACCACTAGTAGTGTTTGGTAATCTATCAGGAGTAATCACACTAGGTTTTGAATTCAAAACTTTGTCTTTTTGAAGTTGTGCATTTTTCTTAGCTTCCTTTGGGTGGTAGTTATGAACCATGTCATTTGAGCTTACAAATTCCTTTGCTAACTGAAATGACACACGCTTTGTACAGTTCCTAGAAGGGCCAATTGCATTCACTTGATGAGATTTGACAAATACAGATTGTCTTGCTTGAGGCCAAGAATGTGGAGTGACTGGTTTTGTAAAATCATTTTTCTCAACAACTTGGGAGGCAAGCCGATGTTTTGAAAATAAAGATCTTTCATATTTAAATGTAGTCGGTTGTCTTCCAATTGGTTGATTTCTGAGTGGTTGTAAAGGTGGTTTCCCCAAGATTGATGGTTTTTCAAAATTAGTATCCACACCCTTACTTTTTATATTTTCAATGAGTTTCTTTAACTAACTTATGGCAATGTTCTTGTCTTGTAATTGAGCTTTCAAATCTTGTATTACGAAATATTGTTCATTTTGATCTTGAAATGCAAAAGATTCTTGTTGTTTCTAAACTTTGTCATATTTAAGTTGTTCCTAACATTATTGTAAAGCAAGTTCAAGAGAAATGGAGTGTTCCTCAAGTTTTGAAAAACTTTTTAACAGCTTATTATAAACTTCTTTACTAACATTTTTAGTTCGTTTGGAAAGCTCAATCTCAAGACTTTCACATTCTTCAATTTTCTCAAGATACAAACATTGCAAATCAGTTTTTTCATCTAGACTCTCAAAGGAACGAAGAATAGATCACATAATATCCTTTGACACATGCTCTTGGAGAAGTAGATCATATTCATTTTGAAAAATTAGCTTTTTCAGATTCAAGTTCGTCAACCTCTTTTTCAAGTAATTGAACGTACTCTAAATCTGCAAACATTTCTTGTTTAAGTTCATGTACAATATTGAAACCATCATCTCTTGACTTTATTGCAAGATGAATTAACAGATGTTTCAAAAGCACAGTCATATCTTGAATAGTTGGTTGGCGCCATTGATTATGCATGTGTTTTTCCCAAGCTAAATTAAAAATTTCTTTGAAATGATTTATGTTATTTGTCATTACATTAAAAGCTTGTCTACTCTTGCTTAAAGATTCTTGAGTAGGTAGAAAACGTATGTTTTTTGCAATTTGAGGCTTATAATTAACAAAATATTTTCTCTATATTTTCTTTCGAGTTTCATTGGCATAATACAACTGATCAAGATATTCCTGTGTTGGTGGTTTAAAATTTTCATAAAGACTGTTTTGCTTTGTGTAGTCATATGGTTTAACAATTTCC
Source organism: Tanacetum coccineum (assembly GCA_026074375.1). Lineage (NCBI taxonomy): Eukaryota > Viridiplantae > Streptophyta > Magnoliopsida > Asterales > Asteraceae > Tanacetum > Tanacetum coccineum. The sequence continues at coordinate 11,772 of BQNB010047423.1, read as the reverse complement.
TTATGAAGTTTTGATCTACTCTCTTGTTCAAGAGTCAATGTCTCTTCCTTGTCAGGGGCAAATATGTTTGCAAGATCATCTTTGTCATATGGGATCGCATACAAATATGGTTTTTCAGATTGAGCTTTCTTGAGGTACTTAGGATTTGCAAAACTTGTCTTCCATTATATGATGAACTCGGTTTAGGAGCTAACATATGAATGGTTTGAATTGATTGATTTCTTTTATAAACAATGTCATTTAAAAATTTTACTTGTTTTTCCACGTCAATCAATTTTTCAAGATCTTTTTCTTCCTTAAGTTTGAAATCCTATATTACCTTATTTTTCTTTTTGAGAAGACTTTCATATCGTGAAGTTGTGAAAGAATTATGTTTTACTAACTCGTCGTTTTTCTCTTTGTCTACATAAATTTCATATCCTTTTGTTTTCAAAACTTCCTTTATGTCAAGTTCATGTTGAGCTAATAATCCTAGAGTTTCTTTCAATCTACATTCAAGTGAGTCTTTTTTAATTGTATAATCATTGTATCTTTTGTACTTTGCAAGCTCAATCTCTTTATCATGAAGTGCACCTAAGTATCTATCTCGAGTTCTATTAGACTCCTCAAGAATAGATTTGCACTCTTTCAATTCCTGAGCGAGTGATGTGTTTGCTTTCTTTAATTGCTTTTGATATTTTTGTTTTCATCAGTACCAAGTTTTAAATTTGCAATTAAATTAGCAAGCACAGCACACTCATCATCACATTCTTCAGCATGTTGGTTGGCCTGATTATCATTATCACACATACCTGATGAATCAAGAATGACATTTCTATCAACCTTTTGCACCACATATGTGTCATTAATGGATTCACGTTGCTTAGTATGTTGAGTTTTAACATCAAACATATTATATTCAGCAGTAGATGGTACCTCAGCCATTGGTTCTGTGTCATATGAAGGTCTGATATCCGTATCATCCCCATAATTGCTTTTTTCACTGCGTTCATTCCCTGGCCTACTACTTTCATTGCCAGATGTGTTGCTTTGTTTCTCTAAGCTTTGATCATTCCCAGTCTTGCTGCAATTATAGGAAGGTCTGATATCCGTATCATCCCCAGAATTGCTTCTTTCATTGCATTCATTCCCTGACATATTGCTTTCATTGCCATATGTGCTGCTTTGTTTCCCTGGGCTTTAATCATTCCTAGTCTTGCTGCAATTATTCTCTGAACTGTTTGCATTCCCTTTGTCTGATACAAATCCACTCTGTCTTTGTCTCCCAAACTAGCATCCGCTGCTTTAACCTCTTGAATCTTGCACTCTTGAATCTGCAACTTTCTTTCATTCAACCTATTCTGAATCTCTTGTTCATGAAGTGCTCTTTCAGCAATACATTGCTCAATGGAGTCCATGTGTTGAATTATCAAGTCTTTGAAGGATTGAGCTTCCATTCGAGTTTAATCATTAAAGTTTTCTCTTATGTAGCGATCATTGTAATTTGAAGGCTTTAATTCTTCTGAATGCAAGAACTTGTCAAACTGCACTTTGATCACACTTAAATCAGACTTAGAATCCTTCTCGTGAAATGTTTCTTTGTTGAGTTGCTTTTCTAAGTTATTCATATTATTAAATAACTCAAATTTGAAAGTTCTGATGTCAATACTAAAGAGGCGTGAAAATGCTTGTTGAAACAAGGGACAGTTAGGAAAATTCTTCCTTTCGAGACGTTGAGTGGTTGATTTAAGTACATTAAATTTGTTCAAAGAATTCTCTTTCAAGATATTTTCCTTCTTTTTCATTTGTTTCATCTCTTGTTCCTCTGAATCTGAACACGAAGATATATTATCTTTCGTTTCCATTTAACCATATGTGGATTGTGAAGTGAAAATGATTTTTTAGGATCGTTTTAATGATAAATGTGTTGTGTAATTGTGATGATGTTTTGATTGATTGTGATGTAGTGTTAAGTGTTTTTTATTTGAGTTTTTGTTGTAATTGAAGTTTGTAATTTGTTTAGAGAATGATGATGAAAGTGCTACTTTTGCAATTTGAGGTCAAATCGCGCCTTTTGATCTAACCTCGCTTTGGATCAAACCAACTTTGGATCAAACCTCACTTTAGATCAAACCTCACTTTGGATCAAACCTCACTTTGGATCAAATCTCACTTTGGATCAAACCTCACTTTTCAGGTCAAACCGCGCTTTTTGATCAAACCTCAGATTTTCAGGTCAAACCGCGCTTTTTGATCAAACCTTAGATTTTTTAGAACCGCGCTTTTTTGTTTCCAAACCTCAGGATTTTTCAAAAGTCAAAACCCGCGTTTTTTGATTCAAAAACTTAGGGATTTTTTCATGGTCAATACACGCGCTTTTTGGATTGATAAAAAACCTTCAAGATTTCTATTTTGGATCAAAACATCTCCTTTTTTGGCCAAAAAAAACGCCATAAACCGCATCCAAAACATACTAAAAAACACCCGAAAATCACAATTTTGTTTTTTTTTTATTATCGTTTTTTTTTTTCTTGATTTTTTTTTGGCAAAACTCGTTTTTAATTATCTGAAATGCTTTAATTTCTAAACATAAAAAACATTAAAAAAAAAAACTTTTAATATTGTTAAATACGAAAAATTTGCCACTTCTTTTTTTAATTTTTCGAGTAAATTTAATAAACTTAAAACAACAAAGTTTTTTTTGCTAGGGATTTATTTTGCCACTTTTTTTTAATTTTCGAGTAAATAAAAACTTAAAAACACAAGTTTTTTGCTAGATTTTTCCAAGATAAACGCACATAATCACCTGATATTCGTCAAAAACCCCTCAGATATATATATAAATAAATAATACATATACATAAGTAAAGTATCTTACAAATTACTCTTAGAAAAGAATAATATGTAATCAACACGGGTATCGTTTTCCTCGGTGAGAGGTGAATGAAAATTCATGTTCATGTCGCGAATCGAGCTTGATTATCATTAAAGATTTGATTTTGGATTCTAAAACTAATAACGCAAAGGGAAAAACACATAAAGGTAGGCTAAACTAAAAATAAAGACAAATTAAATTTTTTTACGACATTTAAAAACAATTAAAGCGAATTAAAATGAACTAATTAACCAAATAAGATAAAATAAAACTCTAAAATCTCAAAATACAAATTTCTTAAACTAAATGACAGAAATTTTAGAAAAACGGAAATAAAACAAATTTATTTTTTTATTTCTAAAGCTTTTTAAACTAAAAACTCAATTAAAATATTAAATGAAAACTGAAAATTATGAAAAAAAATCAGAAAAGTTCATGAACTAATAATAAAGGTTTAGGAAGAAAAATTGGATTCACAGCTTATTCCAATAAGCTGTGAAAATTCAAATAAGAAAATAAGCCTAAAACTAAACTAATGTTAAATATTAAATGGTGCAAAGTGTTAATGTAAAAGTCCCAAGGGTGCATTGGTTAAGGCATTGGTGTTGTGAAGGAGAGGTCACAGGTTCGAACCATGTGACTTCTTTTTTTTGAAAACTTATTTTTTTTTCTTTTTAAAAAAAATATTCTGCAAGTAATAATAAGCAATTTTAGTAAAGAAACTTTTTGACACAACTTATCAATAAGCTAAAATAAGCACGAATTAAGGTGACAGTTTGCATCTTCACACTTTTTGGTTTTCTTAAAAACTGTTTGGCATTTTGGACTTAATAAGCAAATAAGCTAAAACAAAACCTAAACCTAAAACTAATAAGCACTAAAGACAGGAATTAAGCAAAGAAAATAAGCCTAAAAACAAAAAAAAAAAACTTAAGGCAGCTTACTCTAAAACCAACTAAAGGGATTTTGACCATCTTTTAAGCTAACATATAAGACTAATAAGCAATGAGAATAAGCTGAAAACTGTAGACAGATAAAGAACTGGACTCAAATGATCTAAAATTTAGCAAATTAACTTAAGAAATAAGCTAGGATTGACAACTAATTTTGACAGACACTACTACTTTGTTTTTGGCTTTTTGAGATGAAAGACCTATTTTTAGCTTAAAATTAAGACTCAAAAAACACTTGTGAACACTAAACAACTTAAAACAGATTGACACTAGTCTACATTTAGCTAAATGAGATCAAATTTAACAAAAATTAATCTAGAAATCTCCCTCAAAAGATCTGCAAATACAAGACTCAAAAGAACAAACCATCTTTAGTTTTCTTGACTAGTTTTGAACAAAAGAACTCAAAAAGGCTTAACCAAAGACTAGTAACCTAAAACAGATGTAGAATGATACATAAAACTTATTTGGCTCACAAAAACCACATCTTAAGTAGATTTTAAGGTAACTTATCAAATAAGCAGATATACTAACTTTTAGACTATGAAATTTTGCCAAATAATGAAAAATCTATTAAACTTGCAACAACTTACTTTAGACTTGTTAAAACTGACTTATAGAATAAGTTTAAGCTTAACAAAACTAAGTTAAGACTCCTTGGCCCAAACACCCCTTTAAAATTCTTAAGCTCAAATTAAAACTGATATAGACCTTATTAATCATGTATCATTGAAAACAGATTAAACTCAATGATATTATATGATAAATAAGCACAAAGTAAGGAAAAATAAGTACTATCTAATAAGCTATGATAATAAGCAATTTTAACTAAGAAAATGGATAGAATCAAATAAGCTCTAATTAAACTAAAACAAAGCTTTAAACTAAGATATTGAGCTATAACAAAACTGAATAAGCATAGATAAGCAGAAATAAACAAAAATTAAGCAGAATAATAAACTGACTAAAAAATTAAGCTAGGAAATGAAATTAGAAACATACCTGGTCCTTTGCTTAAACAAGGACTTAAATGCTCTATAGAGCTTATCTACAAGCTCCAGCTTGTTGAAAACAAGCTGGTAAAACCTATAAGCCCTTCCATTATTGGATTATCATCCAAAAAGTTCAAAAACACAATGCTTAACCAATTTGATGTATAATTTGAACAGATTGTACAAATAAGCTTGAGAAGCTCATTTGTACAAGTAAACACTAGTTTGAGACTGAAACGGCTTATAACATCTTATAAAACAGCTTATGAAAACTTATTATAGCTTAACATGAATTAAAAGTGAAATTTTGCATAAGAGTAAAATCATTAATGTAAAAGGCAATTAAGCTGAAAATATAACTTTTATGAATTCATAAAAACTAGTACAAAGCTGAAAAAGAAATACAAGTGAAAATTAAGCTATACTAATCTACTCCTAATCCTACACTAGATGGATTCCTCTGTGTGATTTGCACTCTATATATAAGGAGGGGATGAAGCTTCTAGGACTTTGAGGCGCTCCCCAATCCATCAATCCTGGCCCTTGATTAGTAACCAACTTCTAAGCCACCCTTGGATCATGAGCACGTCCATTCCACCAATGATATGATTTAGGATCGCCAACGTGGCAAAGTGGTGATGTCAGAGGTGTCAGGGGTCTTCTAGAAACTTAGGAGCATGTGGGGAGAGTGGATTTTTACCCTAGAAACTCAGGGGTCTTCTAGAAATAGGAAGAAGGTAAAAAGTAAAGTTTTTAACCCATTTTATTATAAGTTTGACTTGGACTCGGGTTTTGACTTGGGTTATGGAATGTGCTTTGACTTGGGCCAGAGTGGTATTGGTTTTGACTTGGGTATGGGTTGGCCCATTAAAATTGAATATGCCTTCGGCTTTGATTTTTTGCACTCTTCCAATCTTGTGCTCGGGTTTGTCCATTTTAACTTCGTTTTTGTCCTTTTTGATGTATCCAATACTTGCATAACATAATTCATAAACACACATATACAATGTATTTTTCATGTATTATTGGTCATTTAAGCTCATTTTATTAGGTAAAAGGTATGTGTATATAAGCACAAACCATAGTCACCAATCAAACCGTGCCAGTCTCTCAGGCTGAAAACCCCCTTTTTCCCGTTAGAATTAGGATTTAGACTGACATAGGTTTAACATAAGTTTTGAATAAAATAGAATTAACACAGATTAGATAGCCAAGATATTAATTAAATTTATAGATTTAACCTCGTTTCAAGTGTTCGACACCCTACTTACCACGAAACTACTACCGATCGGGTACACTGCCCGTTAAAGTGTTGTTTTTGGTTTAGTCAGCAAAATATAAATTTAAAAGTTGAATCAATAAAATATACACCACACAACGACATATCTTTTGGCGCCGTTGCCGGGGAGTGAAAATTAATCGTGATTTTTATTTGATATTTTGGTTTTTAACATTAGATTAGATCTAACCCGTAAGATTGGTGTAATTTAGATTAGTGTATATCCTTGTATATTCTGTAATATTTGTATATTTGTCTTTAATTGTTTGCTTGTATATTTGTGTGTTTATTTGTTTGCATAATTAATTTTTATTCTTAAAGACACTGTTCTTAGGGGTTATCCTTTTTATTTCATCCAAAACAACTCAACTACGAGTCCAAAGACGGAGGCTTTATTTTAGATAACCCAGAGTTGAAATTTAGCTTTATTCGTATTATTATTATAGCAACATTATTAAACCTCGATCCTTTAAACAACTGCCACATCGGTATGCAGCCCGAACCATGGTCTAGGAGTCTTATATCGACCAGGAGTTAATAATTCCTCGACCTTTTTGAAGGCTGCAACATCGGCAGCGAACAGACCAGATGCAGCAAACTTTTATCAGTCTCGGATTTATTATTCTTACTATGGGCCTTCTTTTGAAGACTGCCACATCGGCAGCGAACCGACCAGAGACAGTAAACTTTTATCAGCCCACAGTTCTTATTATTATTATTATTACCTCCACCCTTTAAACGACTATCACATCGGTATGCAAGCCGACCATGATCCAGAAGTCATATTTCGGCTTTGGTTTATTACATTATTATTATTATTATAGTCAAATTTCAAGTCTTTTTTACACACTTTATCTTACCACGATATATAGAAAAAATATTTTTTTAGAAAGTTTAAGTATAAATTTGTAATATGACTAAAAAGTCTAAAAATGTTGATTTTAAAAGGACTTTTAAGTGATAAAACCACTAATTTGTCTAATTTCTGAAAACAACACGTATTATTAGTCCGGTTAGAAGCTTCGGGGAGGAAAAGCCACAAATTACACTTATGAGCTCTTAAGATAACCAACTAATCCTTGCTTAGCATCTAACTTATACTTAACTACATCATTTTTCGTTCTTCGCAAATTTAAAATCTTTAATAAAAAGATCCGCGAATGCTTAGTCTAATAAAATCAAGCTTTGCATATTTAAAGTCTATCATGGAAACTTGCAAACTCTTGGCTTTTCAAGCTAGAATTCGCGTTTTAAAGCTTCTTGTATAAAAGACTAGCAAAAGCTTAAATTTATATAAGTTAAGGGGCAAGCTAGAGCGCAACATGCTCGATCAAGTCAAAATTTATTCTTATTCTCACCATCGGAAAGTCAAACATTTGTGTCAAAACACTTATTTTATTTTTGAATTTTTTTAATTTTTGGCCTAAAATCACATATTTTTGGTGGTAAAACGGGGTTACGTGAAGACAAGGCAAATGCAAGTAAGATCAAATCGAAAGATCCCCCCATACTAGAACTAAACATTGTCCTCAATGTTTAAAAGGGTCTCTACATAAATCTAAAGCTGTTTATTAATTATGTTAATAGATAAACATTAATCAATAAGATCTAGGATATCGGATTCCCATATAAAAGCATGCTAAGGATTGAAGATCGAGTGAATGATGGACAAAACCACGAGCACGAGAGTCTTCATAATCCGAGGCAATCCTGGACATAAAACACAAACCACGAAACACGAGAAAGGAAGAGGCGAGCCTCCTCACATCACACTTATTAATAAATATTATACTAATATACTACTACTAAGGATAAGCATGGGTTGCCACCCATGAAGCGCTTGTTTTTGTGCGAGTCTCTAGCTTGACTCACCCTATATCATCGTGATATTAGGGTCGAAACATGTGGAAGAGCAAATCTCAATCGGACTTTCATTCAAGATGTTTGGATAAACATTGAAGCACATGAAAGTTCCACTCCGATGAGATGCCACCGGCTCAAGACTAAAAACGAGAATGCCGGGGTCAAAAATGGTGTCTTCATTCTCGGAGGAGAAAGGAAGAGAAGAATCCACCAGATAGGTGAAATAAGGAAGAAAAATTCGGATAACATATGTGAGGGAAAGATAATGGCGATCCTCAAAGGGTAATTTCACATATGTTGGAGAAAGAGTTTTCTCATGAATCCCGGGGTCAAAAACTTTGACAATATACTTCAAATCATCTGTATCATGTTCATCTTCTAAGCTTCTTGGGTCATCATCTAAAAATACCTCAGGAGGGAGATTAGGAATAGTGTCCTTAATAAGAAAAATCTCAAGATAGATTATGTCTTCCTCCGAGACATAATAATCGTCCTCAAAATCCGGAGAAGTATCAATGGAAGATTTTATCACCTTAAGATCCTCAAAATTAAGTTATTTCGGAGGGAGAGGAGATGATATAACACCTCGTGTTTTAGGTCATTGTATGACATTATGTAATTCACAATTTATTTTTAGGGTTTTACGCGTTTACTCTTAAACTGTAAACGTTAAGGATAAAACCAAGAATTAACAACTTGTCTATAATATCTAGATATTATAAAGATCTAGGGAACAAACTCTTACACCATGAACCACTTGACTTCTTAACCTTGTGAAAGGGTTAGAAAGTAACCATGGTTAGGTTAATAAGATATTTTCTCTATATATAGCATGCATGCACTCTTTCTTTCATAGATACTTAACCAAAAATCACAAAAACTTTCCTTGTCTCTCTTTGAAGCTCACGGC
>BQNB010047422.1:0-38413 GCA_026074375.1 Tanacetum coccineum | reverse complement strand
GTTTATAGTCATTGTTTCTCCTGTAGTTTGTGTGAATCTATTCATATTAGCTACAACCCTTAACAAGGTAGAAAGATCTATATTTAAAGGGAACCACAATTGCCCTGGTAGGTGACTGACCAAGACCACCCAAAACTAGTTCGACATGAAATACATCATTTTGGCCTGTACATCAGACGAACCCGACCAGTAAGAATTACCAAACCCGAATGAGGATTATTAGTCCAAATAGATCTATTTACTCACTCGCGCTTACTTAACCAGCAATCGGTTAAAGGTAATTAACGGTTCATGATGGTACGGGCGAATTATGGTCTAAGCTACTTAGGTAACACGTAAACACGGGAAAGTATCATGTAAAGTACTTATGTCCGGTTTTCAAAACAAGCAATGTTTCTCACCCCATGTTGTAAAACATTTATCTAAAACGAGTAAAAGTGGGGCTATGAACTCACCATGAGTTGGTGTAGTGAAGTAGTGAGAAACTAGAAGAATAATCACATGGTAACGAACGACAGTACATGAACACGACCTAAGTATTATAGGTTTCGGTTTAGAATTGGAATAATAAAAAAATACGAATAATGCATAAGTGTTTACTAAAATACTTCCGTTTAAATGTCTTTTTAAATAAAACGTTTGTGATCGTATCGTGGTTGTAACGTTTGACTAATAAAGTATATGGTAATATTTAGAATATAGTACTATATATAAATATTTGAGTAAAGTATATACATATTGTTCGGCTTTCTACCCATCCCCGTATAACTAGTTAAAATACTTTAACATAAACAGTTTCTAAGGATAAAGATTTTGTAGAAATTTTGGCATGACCCGTTTGTGTTTACACGTTTTTCCAAAGTCGTAGACTTTTTTTAATACCACTTCCAAATCACTTTCAATTCACATTTCGTAATTTACAAACTATATACTATTAAATCCTATTATTAGCTAATCCAAAAAGTCCTTGAAATTCTTATTGGGATTTTAGGCCCAATAAGCCTAAACGCATAATCCAAGATGCAATAAGTTCCAAATACGTTCACGATTAAACCATTAAGCACATAGCTTATCAAATAAGCTATGGATAAGCTTATTTAATAAGCTCCACCATAGGCTTTAAGCCACGATTTTAGGCTCATTATTGGGCTGTGGCCCTATATGTTAACCAAGATGGTTTAAACTTATCCATTTAGTCTGATAAGCAAACCGATACACAAATAAGCACTCGACATATAGACAAGCTATTAATAAGCTTCTAATAAGCCAAGACAAAACCCAATAATCTAACTGTGGGCCTTATAGCCATGGTTTGGGCTTTTTGTTAGGCTGAAGCCTTATTTAACCATCTTGGGCCCATTAGTTAAGCCCGATAAGCTAAATAAGCATCGAATAAGCTCTTGGTCCTTCAATAAGCTATCATAAGCCCTCAATAAACTAAGACAAATAAGTCGAACCACTTAGGCTTATGGATTAAGCTCGTGGTGTTGGGCTTCAATTGTGAGATGGGGCCCTTAAGCCTGTTTAAGCATTATTTGAGCTTATTTGTTAAGCAAAATAAGCTTAACGCTTCGTCCTTTCAAAATAAGCTAGAAATAAGCCAAACAAATATAAGCCGAAGCACAATAAGCTAAAACAACTTGTTTCTTTCCTTTCATTTTTGGGCCGAATGGTAGTATAAGCCCAATAAGCCCTAATAAGCCATTCGTGGGCTTATTTATAAGACAAACATTCAAATAAGCTATATGTATATATTTTTATTACATATAAATAACCACGATCACAAAACTATGATTTCCTTGTCCTTCTTTTATTTATTTTCGAGATATACATAAACCTTTTAAGGTTTATGTGGTTTTTAGAACCTTGGTTTTTATAAAACAAGTTGTACATCTAATGTTTATGCATCATGGAGAACACAAAAGTACAAGCTTTAAAGAAAGATGATGACTTACAAAGAATGAAGGATTAGAAGGATGATTAGTGACTAAACAACCCAAACGTTGTATTAAGACTACCCGAATATCAACATGAATTAAACCCGAATACAATAACTTGATCAAAAGTTGAAAATTATAAAAGTGTGTGTGGTGTTTTGTCCAAGCAAGGAGAAGAGAGAAAGATAGATGAGTGTGTGTTTTTGGTGTGTAGGAAATGAGATGAATTCAAAAAATACACACACACTAGCTTAACTTGTAAGCTTAGAAAATTTGGAAGGTTGTGGTGTGTGGTTGGCATTTTAGACGCATGCAAGGAGGGGGGAGGGGACCAATTTGGTCTTGACTATTATCCCATACAAGGTGACAAGATTTCTAAATATCTAGATATTTCTCCAAGCACCTTTGAACTAGTTATAATTCATGGATAACGCAATTACTGAAAACGCGTAAAAACTTTACGGAAAATTCTAAAAATTTAAATATCATCATAAAACGTAAAAACACGACTAATTTCAAAAGACTATGATAAATTACAACCCGAAACGCTTCCGGTATGACTTCTCAGATAAACGCGGGACAACTTCTCGGTTAAACGTAAAATTTACGCGGAACTTATAAAATTCAAAATATTGAACAGAAACGGCTAAAATTTTGGCCTGAAATTTACGGGGTGTCACATACATCATACCATATTTATGGTACATCGAACCAAATCGAACCGAAGCGTTCTGAAATGAGCCTACCCCCGCTCGTACTTAATTTTAGGGACCTAGCGAACCGCGTTCCCGTACCGAAGAGAACCGTGTTTCGTGTGACTTTGGTACTTTATCATAATCAAACAACTTATTCAGTCAGACATTACTTTAAAGATAGATGTCACTATTAGTGGATAAATAAGCACAAGCTCTGTTTATGGGTTTAAGGTATTTAGGGTTTGTTAGGAATACAGAAAGTGACGATCTTATTAAGATAATAGTCTTGTAATAAGTGAAGAAATATTAGTTGTGTAATAAGTAGGTTTATATCTCGTGACTAGAATGTAGTCACGAGACATGGCTAAATCTTTAGCCATGAGCTAAGAGCTCACTTTGTAAGGAGTATAAATACTCCCTAAGTGTAAAGCTTTGAATAAAAAAACTCTCATTTCTCTCCCCACTCTTTCTCTCTCTACCTCATCTCCTCCTTCTCTTTCTCTCTAACCACTTTATCTCTCTACTCTTTCTCTCTCTATAATAAACACACATAATCACCTAAACATACACTATATTGCTTATTCGATCCTAAATCAAGACCTAACAGGGTGCATCATTATAAGTAATGGTTAATAATAAAGTTATACCTACATGTTTATTCATCATCTAACATGGTATTAGAGACGAAACCCTAACCCTCTCAATCCAAAAAAAATAAAACAAAAACATACCCCTCATTCTCTTTACGCTGCTTTACCCTAGAATTTGATGGACCCCTTTACAAATTAAAGGAATTAATTCTTTCGTTAACCAATGGATTGAGTTTTGAGTAGGCCCAAGCTTTGTTTAATGTTGACTTTTTGACTTTCAAAGCAAAGCTTGAGCAATTAAACATCTTTACATGGAAGGAGCTTGAGCCTATTTATCCACTAATAGTCACTACAATTAATTTGACGTAAGATAAGCTCTAAATATGCTATATACCATAAATTTGTTTCTTATTATTATAAACATATAACACCATTCTAATTAATTTAACTTAAAAAGTTTGGATTATATTTTATTTGATAAAAGTATTTACGTCTAAAAATAATAAACAAAGTGCTTATATAAGCAATAACTTAATGCATAACTTTAAAATACCAACAAAAAAATTAATAATACAAATAAATTAAATAGATCTTAAAATAAATTTAAAGAGCCGTTTGACAAAATATTATGATTTAGCGCTGAATGAATCAAAGACATCGAATGATTTACATGTGTTGAATAAGAGTCATTCTGAATGAAAATGTGTGTTTGATATCTATTCTGAATAACTTCTCTGAATCATAGTATATTTTCATTTTAATCTTTTATATAATCTTGTAAATGAACATACTTTTAGATAAATGTTAACAATTAATATTACTATAGTGCAAATAAAAAGGGTTTACTGAGATAAAATAACTACATATATTCTCAAGTATCTTAAGATTTTTGCATACTTTTTTGTAATGAAGTGTAGTTTGTACATGTCATCACATCAATTATAACTATATATTAAAAGGAGGTATTTACCCCCTCACCACTCCAGGTAAGCATTTATTGCTCACATTAGCATCTGACTCCTCCCACTTCATGCTCCTACTTTCTTTGTTGAGTTGTATCTTCTTCTACCTACAAACCATTTCATTCATTTGAGATCTCTTTCTTGCTTCATGCTCCCACTTTCTTTCTTGGGTCATATCTTCTTTCACCTATAACCATTTTTTTAGGTAAAGGGATTATACCCGGTGAATAAACCTACAACCATTTCATTCATGCAGATCCCCTTCATCTGATTTTGATGGGGTTATATGTGGTATGCGGTTCATTGTAGTTTTGGTGTTTTGCATCTTTCCGGATGTTATATGATTGGATGTTGTTGGTGAGTTCTGTTAGTATGTTTTTTAAGATGCAATTTTGATCGGGTTTCATTTAGGTTTTTTAAGGTGATGTTATATTTGCATGTAATTTTGATCGGGTTTGATTGTTGGGGTTTCTACACATTTTGTTATATTCTTTCTAATTTAAATGGAACTTCGATTGGGTTTGATTTGAGGATTTTTTTAAACATGATGTTATTTATCGGGTTTGACTGTTAGGGTATCTACACATCCTGTTTATTCCTTTTAATTGAAATGGTACATTGATTGGGTTTGGTTTTGGGGTTTTTTAAACATGATGTTATATATACATGCGATTTTCATCGGGTTTGATTTTTAGGGTTTGTTCAACATGATGTTATGTTGTGCTGTTTTTGTTGTTTGCTTACCAGTTTATTCAAACTTTTGTGTAGGCTTTTCATTGTGACATTAGCTTATTTAAACGACTCGTATCTTGGCAGGACATTCCTAGAATGTGTTTGCAGCCATATCAGGTTTTGTTGTTACCCGTGTTTTGGCAGGGCATCACTCGAACGTTCTTGGCGGGGCATCACTCGATTGTGTTTGCATCTATGTCGGGTATGATTATTATACTTGTTTGCAACCATGGTGGGTTTTTATATGGCAAGGCATCACTTAATTGTGTTTGAATGGCTTCGAGTTCTTTGGTTGGCGATGATGGTTTTACTGCGTTTGTGCCTTTATGTATATGTAATCACAATAGGTAGCTGGAATGTCATTGTTTTTGTTAACTTAGACCTTGGCAGGGCAGCGTTTCACCATGCTATCTTTGATACGCCTTTGTCCGTTTCAACAGTCGCATGTCTGAGCCAAATTGTTTCTGTATACGCTATTATTCTTACATTGTAGTTGTTGGAATAGACTTGTGTCTTGGCGAGGCATCGCTTGATTGTGTTTGCAACCATGGTGGGTTTTGTCTATGTGGTGCTATAGCATTTAAGCATTTGGTTTGCAGACCCGTTGGTGCTTTGAGGAAAATAGGTGGGCTCGTGAAGTGGAATGAGTGGCCTAGGTAGGTGAAGAGATTATGGCTTCTGTTTGTAGGCATGCCGTGTATCATTATTGTCGTAAATGAACTTGAACCATGTTTTGGCAGGGCATCACTTTATTTAGTTTTCAACCATGCTATCTTGGTGGGGCATGAGTTGATTGTGGTTGCAGCCATGACCGGTGTAATTATTGTGGTGATTGTTGTAACTATATATTAGAAGGCGGTATTTGGTTATGCATACAATCTCGTTATAGTTAGCTTAGATCTTGGCGTGGCAGCACGACAACGTGCTTGCAGCCATGTTGTGTGTTGGTGCAACATTGACTAGGATCTCATTTATGTTTTAACAATGACAAATAACGTTCACAAAATGTAAAATCACAAATGATAGACAAATTTCGTAAAATCGGACTTTTATGTCGGGTGCACTGGGCATGTGTCAACGCAGGGCCAACATGCCATACGCGAATTCCGTTTTACGGATTTTACAATTGTCGGCTTTCCAGTTACCCGACACATGTGGAAACTTCAATAAAATGTATGTACATGATATTTAATCATTTGGGAACACTCCAAATGAGGTTTAGACTTATAGAGGAGCAAAAATAAATCCTCTTGTTTTTTCATAAAATGCCAACTCAAATATTTTAAACGCCTCTAGCCAAGGCCGAAACTTCTTTCTAAACCTAGTATGATCATGTTTTCAACATACCAACAAGCAAAAGTATTCACTTGACCTTAATTCGGATTTACGGTTGATCACAATCGTAACGGGTTTTACTCCCCTATTGGTCAAACTAAGTCAAATGTCATTTTGCGTAAACGTATCATTTCCTGTTATGGGATATGTTTTACTTAAGATACAAAGCACTTAGCTTGTTTGCATCAAGATGATTAGTGATCAAATTCATTGTTGATTATCATTGATTAAAATCTAAATGACTAATTGAGTTAGAGGTCTTTGGAAGTTTATCATACTTTGACTTTTCTCACTTCCTTACCCATAAATGTTTTACAAACTCACATGTATTCCTCACATGTACAAGTCCTTAATAATTTGGTATAGGTGAAATTGTTTAACCTTGATTAGTTTTCTTCAATATTTTTGTAAAGGGCTTTTTTTAATGTGTAAGATTTGTGTTATATGATTATGATAGTGATATTCTAATTGAAAATTGGGGTCTCGATTGCACATAAGTAAATTGGGGTTGATCATTATTTTTGTGCGCTTATGTGTTGTGCCACGCATAATAGTTTTAGTTTCTCAATGTTGGGTTAAATTAAGAGTCGTACAATTTATTACAAATTTTAAATTGTTTCTTTTATTCTTTGATTGCATTAGAGTAACTTTGGAGATCGTATCCCATTTCATGTGTTTGGCATGGAAAACATTGGATATAAACTGAACTAACATTTTAATTACGTGCATGTGTGATTAATGTCTAATTGGTTTATTTATATTTTGTAGTACTTTTGTTCTACAGCTAGGAGAAGGAAATATGAGAATAATGGATTTTCCTTGCATTTTCATTGTAACAGAGATTCAAGAAGCTCGTGACGGTTCGTATAGTATTTTCGTTTATGTTTTGTGCAATAATGATCATAAAATGAAAGCAATTACTCCGTATTTATTATCATCAATATATTGTGTTTTTGCTAATTTTTATGATGTTTTGAATTCATACGATACTTCATTGTGTAGCTTTTTTATTGTAGGTTACTAGCTCCAAACATGGTTCTATCTTTAATTCATTCTAGATTGATACATCAATTTGTTTAAATTTATAAGTTTCTCAATAAATATATAATAGTTGTCTATAAATCTCTAGTTTTCATGTGTTTTTGCAAGCAATTAGCCTGTAGTATATGACTCATTTTATTCGTTAACTTTATGCAGGTTTATTTGTACAATGTAAGGGAATAACAAATTTTGAAAGGCGCCGATACTAAGTGAAGACCAACATGTCAACCACACAAATGAGATGTGATCGTGTTTTCTAATGAATGTAGAAATATACTAGCTTGTGAATACCACTTGATGTCTAACATAAGATGTAAGGCTACACGTGTATCATTATTTATATTTAAATTTACTATTTGTATGTGTATTCATTATTAATGATATATATAACCGATGTGTGAAAGAATAAAGTAGAGAGAATCGAGACCAATATATTTGATTGAGATTTATAAACAAACTACAAAGGAACCTTTATTTATAGGGCTTTTTTAATCAAAGTATTTATTACAACCATAATTGAGAGAATACAAAAGATGAAAGGTTTGAGATGTTAGACGAATAAGTGGCCCAAGCCCGATTGTGGGCTTGTGGTCCATTAGGGTTAGGTTTGATGTTGCTTATTTACAAAGCTATCTATTTATTATAAATAATATTTCCTTCTCTTTATGTGACATTCATGGGAGCAATCATACAATATCTATCATATTACATGGTATATATTGTAAAAATATGGAATGATATTGGTAAGTGATTGAATGAATTACATAAGAGATGACATATCTATTTATAATAAATAGATAGTTTTGTAAATAAGCAACATCAAACCTAACCCTAATGGACCACAAGCCCACAATCGGGCTTGGACCACTTATTCGTCTAACATGAGAGGTTGAGGTATATGGATAGCCATAATCATAATTATTCATAACACTCCCTCTTGGTTATCCATCATTAGTTCTCATATGCTTAGATATGTTGCCTCGTTAAAAACCTTACATGGAAAACCACGTGGGACAAAACCATAGCTAAAAAAAAAGAGTGCAACGCGTATATTCTCTCTCTGATTATTAGATCACTTAAAATCATCGAGTCGTCATATTTTAATGCCATGAACCAACTTCTTAAATGTTGTAGTAGGAAGTGTCTTGGTAAATAAGTGTGTTAGGTTCTCTCCTGAACGAACCTTATGAAAAATAATATGGTCACTCTTCTACAAGTTATGGATGAAAAGAAACTTCGATAGAATATGCTTAATTCTGTCACCTTTGATGTACTCGTCCATAAGTTTAGCAATGCATGCTGCATTATCTTCATATACAACTGTTGGAGCCTCCTGACCTGAAGAAATTCCACATGATTCAAAAATATGTTGTATCACACGCATTCCTGAATCGCTTCATGTATGGCCAAGATATTGGTATGGGGATCAAATATATATCCTGCATTCCGCAAAACCAAATAAATTTCTTTCGGATGGGTTAGTGTAATAAAAACCCATATTTTTGTACCTTGAAGATATCAAAATATTTGTTTCATCCCATTCCAATGTCTCTTTGTTGGACATGAGTATGATATATTACATAATGTATTACCATTAGCGAGAAATTTAAATGTTTCATGTGCATTTTAGTATTACATATTTAAAACGATATTGTGATCACCATCTTTATAAATCAAGGTGGTCTTTCCAGCATCATGTGCCTTTATAAATATGAGCTTCATCAGTCCATATAAGGATAGTTAGCATTTTTCTTTAGTTTTCATGATGTACATATATTCATCCTTTAGATGTTCAATTCGCAAGTTAAGACAAACTATGTCTTTTGGTTCAAATTCAACGTCTATGCATTTGATCACCTTTATTATCATAAGATCAAACTGTATAATTCAAAACTAGACCTCTTTATAAAGTTTCATAGGCAAATATAATTTTTTATTTAGCACAATAATATATACTAAGGCGATTATAACATATATGTCCAAAACATGATTAATTCAATAAAATCAAGTAGTTTTCTCGAGAAATTTTCTTGCATGCTTTAAGCATTAAAAATCACTAGCATGCTTTATGCATTTTACTTTCTATAGTAAAATCTCAACATCACACGAGCTCTGTTCATTTATTTTATTTTTTAGACACATATTGATTACTTATTTTAATGTCAGACTTATAAAATATTTAATACATTATTGGATCCATCACATGAGAACATGTATTATGATCATTTCCATGTCTCCATGTCTTTACAAAAATATTGCGTGCCTTTAGTTTGTTTAAATACAAAAGTTTCAATACTTTATTTTCACTTTCTCATAAAGACCAATGCATATCCAATAATTTTACACATTCATATGTGCGGACTTCAAGTCCCGGTAACCATGTCTCGTCACAAGAGATTTCAATCTTTCATTAGGTTTTTACGTCTTTATTTCTTTTGGCCACTCCTTTATACATCTGCACTTCCAGCAAGTATGCTTCCATGATCCTCACTATGATTATAGCGCTATCATAGTTATTTACATAATCATTACCATGCTAATTATCATATATAATAGTACTATCGACGTTGAATTATTACTTTTTGATTCCATACTTTTCTAGACATTATATTATATCATGTATATTTATTGAGATCTCATAGTTTTTCACATACCTTGTTTTTCAAGAACTTTCGTGTCTAGTGTCTCTTTTTGAGACTATTATGGGGTCTTTATTACCTCGATTCGACCATCATGATGTTCTTGCTCCATTGTATTTATTAATTCGAGGACTTTTATTTGGAATCAATTAGCATATCACGTCGCAGACGTGCTATAGACTTACTACCATTCATTGGTTTTACTGCTAGGACACACATTGTCATTGGAGTATTAGTAGCGTATATATGATCTAGTCTCTTAATTTAGGTCACTAAACATGTCTGATAATTACTAGATCCTAGAATATAAATTGTCCCTTGAACTTCAAGTTCATATACAATAGTGTGAAGATCAACATTTATATTTAATAATTCATTCCAAATATCCCGCTGCTCATTCTCCCCCTGAATGAATTATCACTTTCGCCATCCCATTTTGTGCGTTGTGGTGGATTTATTGTATATTGCACATATATCTCACATGGGAACTATATGGTTTGTGACCAAAACCATTCTAATGGGGAGGATTCATTATAGCTTGTTGGCAAGATTCGAACTCATATGTTATAACATGCCCCATAAACTAAAATTTTGTTTTCACAATTATTGGCTTTTACAATCAACTGAAGACGTTTATAAACGTTTCAACAAAAGCAATTCGCGTATGAACATAGGCTATATAAAGTTCAACACTTATTCTAGTAATCGCCCAATGCTTAGAAGTATTCACCACCATCTTCAAAAATATAATTTGGAAAATCGTGCTCGCTATTTATAAGCCGAGTTATTAATTACACTAACTTTAAGTTGTGTATTTGATGATCATTTTGGCGATGCATCGATTTTAAAACTAAAAATGATCTTCATTGCGGATGTATATGCCTACATACTTATAACATCAAATATTTGATACTTTTTAGTGTCAATTTTCCTCAAAAAATACTTGCAATTGTTTTATAAATACTTGAATCCGATACTTTTACAGTTATTTCATTTTTTTAGGTAAATGCAAGTATGTGACAAGAGATACGAGAAAAGGACGTAATAATGAAGAAAACACGGATTCTTATGAGGCTTTATGGCAAGACACGCCACCCAAGGCAAGACACGTCACCCAGCAAGATTACGGTGTAACCACACGCAAGGTTTATGTCGTAACATTATTATTATGGAAGGCTAAGACATCTGAGTCAGCATTAAGGCGTAACATGGACACTTAATTACGCTGTAACATCCTTTAAGCCTGCATTATGGAAAGTGTACGTTAGCAATTTATGGCATAAACCTCTAAAAGGTTACGCCGTAACATATTTGAAATCTATAAATAGAGGCCTCATTCAGCCACTTGATCATCAACCATTCTACCACAGATCCAAGAGGTGATCAAGGCCTCCATAGCTCAAAGAATTCCACCAGAAGTCCAAGGGAGATCACACTTAACTTACTTTTGTATTTAATCGTTCATAAACCGCATCTGTAAGAATTATGAGTTTTCATTCCAAGATTACCTTTCTTAATTATTGCTTTGTTATTGCTATGAGCGGCTAAGCACTTCAAGTGCTGGCCTAGTCATGAATCTATTATCGTTATAATGTTTGTTTCCTGTTAGATCATGGTTTCGTTGGATATCCTTTGACTAATCGTGTAACCCTGGGTTTTGGTAGTATTGCGGGTGGTTTAGATCATGTTAATCCTGTTATTAGATTGCCACTTTGTGGAAACTAGAAGGGGGGTTGAATAGTTTTTACCGTTTTAAAATAAAACTTAGATTGTCGATTTATGTGAACTCAAGAGATATACACAAGTGTGTATGATAGCGATGCAATAAGTAAATACGTAATCTACGAAGTATGAACAAGTAAAGATAAGAAAGATCAAACCGATGATACGATGATTTATAGTGGTTCGGCTACAAAGCTCCTCTTCGCCCTACTCTACTCCCCAAGTACCCAACTTGAGAGTTTTCTTTAGTATGTCAACAAGCTCCCTTTAGGCGGAGAAAACCATACACGTC
This sequence comes from Tanacetum coccineum, assembly GCA_026074375.1. Taxonomy (NCBI): domain Eukaryota; kingdom Viridiplantae; phylum Streptophyta; class Magnoliopsida; order Asterales; family Asteraceae; genus Tanacetum; species Tanacetum coccineum. The sequence continues at coordinate 26,468 of BQNB010047422.1, read as the reverse complement.
GCTTACACTTTTTCCAGTACTAAGCTAAATACCGAGTTTTACTTCGAGATAGAACCAATCTAACACACTATGTATTTTATGGCCTAAATACTAACCTATCATACACATATAATATGCACAACACACAACACAAGATATACAAGATAAATGATTATCACAATCGTGATGACATAACTAAACTATTAACACTTGAAGCTTGACGTCTTCGTAAGTGTTCTTCACTAAAGAGTGTAATGAGTTGATCACTTGTAATGGATTATGTAACAAGTATAATGATAAAAGAATATACAAAAGATAAAAGATGTGTGTAAAAATATTTGTCAAGAGTTGTCTTCAAATGAAGACTTAAGGTTGCTATTTATAGGCAACACTTTGAAATTCAAATGCTGGCCCAGACACCTGTTCACTGCGACCCTCGGATCCACCATAGTTGGATTCGTCCCGTGTATTTGGTAGATCCGTTGGGGGAGCTGGGACAGCCTTTGTCATTTTGTGATTAACCCCAAATCTATACAAAATATTGTTTTTTACTTAATAAAACTAGTTTATTAGATTCTTCTATAACAAAATATTTCTTATCACCAATAAGCAAAGATCTTCTAGATTTAGGAAGATTTAGGAAGATTTGGAAAGATTTGAAAAGATTGTTTCCACTTATGGTTAATCTTATTTTGTGTTACATGATTAATATAACTAGCTTATAATTAATCATGTGTTAACTTAAATCATTTAATTAGAAAAGGTTTATGCAAATGATATTTTTCTTTGATCATTAACTATGTTTAATAATGCCATATTCATACCTTAAGTGATTTGTCATCGTCAAGTAAAATTTTGACTAAATAACTTGTTTACGTAAACTTTTATGTAGTATGACATTATATTTGTTGTTATCAAAACATGAAGATCATTAAATATAAATATCGTCTTTGCGCGAATAATTGTATTAACAATCTCCCTCTTTTTGATGATGACAAAATATAAACTCATGCTAATTTAAAAGTTACTAAATAAGTATTTAGTGGATGAGTTTATATTTCTTCTCCCCCTTTTTGTCAAATCAAAAAAGTGTTGTAGAGGCGTTCCTTGCAAGTCTTGTCTTGACGAATGCTAAGTCACTTGGTTACGAGTGCAAAGTAAAAGAAATAAAGACTATATTGCAAGTGCTCCCCCTTGGTGTATGCTCCCCCTCGCTTGGGACACCAAGGAATCGAGCTATGGATGTTTGATACAAAACAAAGTTAGTAGACAAGCAAATATATACATGACATTTACATTTGCACACATATACATTTAAGCAATAAACAACCATTATCAACACAACAATAGAAATAATGTTAAATCCATTATAAGGGATAAAACATAAAATTTGGCGTAAAAGCCCATTAGAAAAGAAAAGAAAAGAAAACAACCAAAAATCCTAAATCTTGGGATAAATATCATTTTCCCATATAATTTGAGGGGTGAAGTGAGATTTCCATGTGACTAATGCGGGAAGTAAGGTGGGTTTGATGAAGAGTCGAGGTAGTGTCGAATGTATGAGAACATGTAGTTGACACAATTTTAGAGCATTTGGATTTCATGCCTTGTGGTGCTACAACATTGACAAAACATGTTGTGGAGGTGAGGCATATCATTTGGATGAACAAAGTCTAAGATGTTTGGAGGATTGGGAAAATCTTGATTTCTAAGATTTAGTGGATGGTGAATGTTTTCAAGTGGAGGTGCATTGTTGTGGAGGTGAGGTGTATTGTTGTTAATGTTAACAAACAATGGTTGAGTTGATGGTAGTGGTTCAAATCCAGGTGGCGGATTTAGAAATCCAGGAGGTGGTCGTGAGACACGTGGTGGTGGAGATGGATTTGAAGGGCCCAGTGGTCAATTATCCATCGTTGACACATAAGGGTTATTTGGTTACATTTATAGTGGATGAAGTTCTTGAGGTTCTTGTTTTATCAGAATGACAAAATGAAGTTTGGGTGGTGCTGCAACATGAGTTGGTGTCGGAGACTCACTTGGTGATGATGATGAGGTGTAGTGTGTACTTTTGCTAGAGATGGATTTTGATGGAGCTTGTGGTGGTGAAAGTAATTTCTTTCTATGAGGTGGTGAAGGAGTTCTCTCATTTTGGTGTTCCTTACTTGAAGATGTGAGATTGACATAGGTTGGATAATTGACACTCATTCCTGTGGTTTTTCTTTTGAAGGTTGGTGAATTTGTGTTGGATTAACTAGTCATGATGATGAAATAGTAAGGTTGTATGTGAGAAATGTGAAGAAAATGTAAGGAAAATGGTGTTTGAGGGTGATGATTATAAGGTGAAAGTGGTGATATGGTTTGTATAATGGTTCTTGGATTATATGGAGATAATGTTTTATCCTAAGGTTTAAAATCTCATATAGTATCACACAGCATGAATATAAGATAAAAAAGAAAAAGTTAAAAATTAACAAAATTTAAATTTTAGCGCCTGGCCTTGTGAGCCACAGATCCACCTAAACAATATACGGATCTACCATACGGTGGATCCGTTGGCCGCTCGTTCCTGCAAAAACAACTAGAGCTACAATTTGCAGCCAAAACCCTCAACAAGCTAGCATGCAAACATCATTATCTACTACCAAATAACATTAACATGATAAAATATCCATATAGCATAGCAAAATAAGTAAGTACGCAATTTCAACATACATAGATCAATGTTTAAAATTACCAACATCCTAATATAGAATTCATAACCAAAGATGCAAATTACCACATAGTATATAAACACATAGGCTTAACATAAGCATGATCACTTTTGTTTCTTCAAATAATTGGTGATAGTGACAACGTAGTGGTTCAAGCATTTAAACATTCATCTCTTCTCTCGTTAGGCTTTAGTTAGATCCTCATTGTCAGATACTTCATCATAGAACTCGAGAAAGGATGGTCCTTCATTGTCATCGGACGATGAAGATGAAGAGGAGGTAACCAAGGGAAAGGCAACTCTCTTTCCCTTTTCTTTGCTAGGATTCCTTGAAATATCTAAAGGATCCATGACATGTTCATGGAATGTGAACCTATCAAGTAGGCTAATGGCCTAAGGGTTTGTTTGGAGGATGTGATCGTAAAGATGAGTCAAAAGCATGGCAAATGGCATGGGCCATCGCGTTTGTTTTTTACTTTCTCCATTTGATAAAGAATCATGGAAGTAAAGTTGAATTTTCTTCTGATGGTTAAGTAGTAAAGCATGTATGCAATACATGCATTTACTCGATTTCTCTTACCAAGGGAGCAAAAGAAATTATCCCAAAAGAACAGTTACCATCCTCTTAAATCGGGACGAATATCGTCAATGTGGAGTTTGTTGGAGCTTCTTTGAATTTGAGTTTGAGTGGTTCTAGGAACGGTGATGTTGTTTTTGACGAGGTCATGCTTAGGGCCAAAGAATTACTATTAGGATGATCATCAAGAGAGTTTAGTGACCATTCGCTTGTGTGAAAAGTTTCTAGAGGGTATGGAGTTTGAAAGATTCGAGAGAGTTGAGATAAAGTTAACTTAAAGGTAAATTGACCAAGCTTGAGCTCAATGTAAGGATGTTCCTCCTCATCTCTTTTAACTTCAAGACCATGGTAGAATTCGACTACAAATCTAGGATAAATAGGTTCGTTAAGAGTGAGAAAAGGCTCGAGGCCTACGACTTGGATGGATGGAAGCATGTTGTTTGCTACAATGAAGGATGGAGTAACGAATCTTCCTTCATGAAAGAGAGGTTTTTCAAGACTACGGTAAGACTCCCCAAGATCTTCATCAATTTTTCTTTAGTGATGAATTCTAGGTAGGTATGCTTTAGTTCGTTGGTAATCCATTTGGTTAAGTTATATCGTGATTTCACCTATAGATAAACAAAAATGACCTGAATAAGTGAAAAGAAAAATGATATAGATGTTTTTTCAAGTATGTGCCTATATGGACGTAATGTGGATGTGCGATTTGCTTGACTCAAACAAAGGAAAATTAGCGTTAATACTAGTAATAAGCAAACCTTAATGCACAACCTATGTTTGATATTGCTCTGGATGAATGGAACAAAAAATGCTTATGAATTAAGCACTTCGTAGATACATTCATGAGCCCTAATGCATGAAGAAAACGTTTTTGCGTTGTATTAACAATGTAGTTAAACAACACTTGTTTTGAAAAATTCCTAAAAGTAAGGATTTATTCAAAAATTCATAACTTGAGGTTTTGGCAAAAATTTATTTTTAGCGAATCACTTCAATTATGCTTTCTAAGTATCATAATAGTTATACATTGATATATCTTAGTCCTATTTGTGTGAGAATTGTATGAAAAATCAAAATCCCCAAATTATTTGTTTGTGTAAAATCAAAACCCTAGACACAAAATTAAAAAGAAAATAAGATGAAATCACTTATAATATAAGTCTTAGATTGATGATTTGTTAATGATCTTTGTAATTAATTGCTCTAATTGCCTATTATTATAATTTAGTATGGAGGGTTTTAGTGTTTTGGTTCGTGAGTGTGTTTAGATAATGATATATGTGGTCCTAATTTTGTTTTAAAACCGGTAATTTAACACGCGATCTAGAGACCACGGATCTACCTCAACTGGTGACGGATCTCCCCAAAAATTTTGATCGCAGGTGTCCAAAAATTTAAACAGAGTTGATTATTTTAAGCAAACATGAGACAAGGTGTTATGTCTTTTTGCAATTGGAGTGTTTTAGATATACTATTATTAGGAGTAATGTGATATAATTTTCGAAGTCGCCGTCCAGTTTTGAGCGAACCGTGGCAACTTTCAATGATTTTCCGATGGAATTTCAACTAGTACGATCCACAATGAGTGTGTTAAATTTTAGCATAAGTTTGACCATGCTAATAAAACAATCATTTATAAATTTAGACTCAACAAAACATCGTCAACACAAATGTGAGTTGCAATTCGATGATTGTCTTTTTGTCTTTTTCATCGATTTTGTAATTGTCATGTATTAGACCATAACATGTAGACTTTGAAAATAGCTTAGGGTCATTTAATGATATTTTATTTATCTAGTAAATTCATAATCTCGATTGTGTCATGATTGGAGGCTTTGTAATTGGAACTTGTCATGACGAAAATTTACACATTTGAATAATGATTAATTACTTCATTAGATTTCCGTTTACGATTATTTTTGAGATGACGGAGGATCACTATCCATGATGAGTTCCATCATTCCTAATCCTAATCTTAAATAATTAAATACTAGACGTTTTAAAGGCTTAGTTAATATATCGGCTATTTTATCTTCAGATGCAACTTTCTCGATAGAGATGTTGCCCTTTTGGACGTTGTCACGAAGAAAGTGGTGACGGATTTCTATATGTTTATTCTAGGTGTTTGTAGAGGGTTTTTACTTAGGATCGATAGCGCATTTATTGTCGTCCATAATCGAACGTCGTGAGGAGTATGTCGTAGTCGATAATAGCTTCTCTCATCCATAGTGCTTGTTGACATGCCTTCCCAACGGAGACGTATTCGACTTCGGTCGTGGAGATAGCAAGGGCCGTTTGTTTCTTAGCGAACCAAGATGTCGAACAACATCCCATGAACGTACAAACGCTTCTAGTGCTTTTGCCATCAACGTAATCGCCCGCGCGGTCGGAGTCAGCATAAACTATAGTTTTTACTCCAGTTCCTTTGGAATACCATAAACCTGAATGTATAGTTCCTCTAACATACCTAAATATACACTTAACGGCTTCTAAGTGGGTAGTCTTAGGATTTTCTTAGAAACAAGCACATAAGCAAACACTAAACATAATATCAGGCCTACTTGCGGTTAAATAAAGTAAACTCCAAATCATACCTTGATATTTAGAGCAATCCACGAGTCACCTTTCATCGTCCTTAGTGGGCTTGATCTTCGTTGACATCGGCGTCTTGGTTGGTTTAGAATCTTCCAACCCGAACTTCTTTAACATCTCTTTGATGTACTTGGATTGATTGAAAAATATTTGGTATGTGCTTAATTACACATACCTTTTACCTATAAAAACAAGCCTAAATGACCAAAAACGGACATAAAATGCCAAAAATATGTGTGTTTTGCTATTTATGATGTGTAGGTAACAAATATTCACTAAAGGACAAAAACGAAGCCAAAATTGACAAAACCGAGCACGGGAATGGAAAGAGCGTGAAAAGTCAAAAGTCAAAGTCAAAAAGTCAAAGTCAAACCCAAAGTCAACAAGTCAAAGATCGAAACCGAAGACATAAGAATCTTATTTGGCTAACCCGTACTCGAATTAATGGGTCGGGTCAGCCCATTAAAACATTATGTAGACCAAACAAGCCCAAATGAGCCAAAAGGCCTAATTATAACCAAATTGCCCAAAATCAAAACAGCAAGCAACCCGTTAACTTCTCTATTATATATTGTTGTTAACTGATTAACACCAAAGGTCCTTAAACCTTTGCACCGTCAGTCCAAAAGGACTAACGGTGCAAACACATAACAGAAACAGGGTAACACTCGTTATCTTCTCACCCAAAATCAAACAATATTAAACTAATCTACCCTTTATTCCCGCCTAATCCCTCAGTTTACTATTCATCATCACTAACCTCAAACCCCATTCACCCACTATACCCCGAACCAATTACACAGTTTGTCCCTACACACTTATACCCTAATCCCGTTAACCCCACTCAGTTATACCAAAATCCTTTTTTCCCGCCCAAAACATAACCCCACTATTCACCCATCACTATCCTTGAAACCCTTCCCCAAAACCCCTTCAACCCCACAGCACATGGCTTCACAAACAGCCAAGGATGCCACCTTGGCAATCCTATGAGTTCCCATTGGTTGAAGACTTGAAGACAAAAATCAAGGGCTGTGATCACCCCCCTTGGAGACCAAGCAAATTGGATGGCTTGGATGAGATTTTGAAGGCACTCACACAAGAAGCACACTTCTCTTTCATCTCGCAGAAGAAACACACTTTGAAGAGCCCAAGACTTGAAGATTTTTCTATAAATAGGGACCTTGTAAGCCTTTGAAGGCATCTAGTGTAACTTACAGCTTATTTAGTGTACTTTTCGCTTATTACAATTAAATTTCAAGTCTTGTAATTTTTCCTAAAGTATTAATGAAAGTTGAGGTTTTAATGTTATAAGCTATGTTTTTAAAGTCCATGCTCTATTGTTTTCAAAAGTGTTTACTAGTCCATAAAAGCTCTTAGTTACTTATTATAAGTTGTTTTAACTTAAACTACAAGCTTTTCCGTAGCTTGAAGAGTTTAAGTCATTTTTACCCAAAATCACCAAAAAGCTTTGCAAAGAAGAAATTGAGCATGGTAAATCTTGGATAGTCATGGTTTAGAGCTTCATGGGAAGCATTAGGATGGTTGAGAACTGTTTTGGGTGCTCAATCTCAAACCAAAAGCTAAGGAACTTGTAATTTCTTAATTTCCATTTTTAGCTTATTCACTGTTTACTTATTTAAACTGCTTATTTTTGTGCTTATTACTGCTTATAGTTGCTTATCATATCTTAGTATAGTGTTTTGATCATGTTTTATGCTTAAGTATAGTTTAAATCTTAGTTTAACTAGTTTTAGTCTAAAATCAGTGAAAAGAAAAAAATAAATCATAAAAATTAGCATAACTTTTTAGCTTATTCATCTGCCTTATTTGATGGTTTAAATGTGTTCATTAGGTGTAATATAAGCTTGACAACATCTGATATTTCAAGGTTTAAGTTTAAATTTGTGTTTTACAAGTTAAAAATCATGAATATGTCTTTTAAGGGGTGTTTGGGACAAGCAGTACTAACATGGGTTAGTACTGCTTAGTCTTTTTTGACCCATTTTCTAACTTTGGTTAATCATTTGTAGGATATATAATCTGTTTTAGGTTAAGGTTTAAGTTTTGATTTTGTGTTTTGAGGTTTAGAGAAAGCATACTTTGAATCTGTGGTAATTTTGTGTTTTCAAATTGCTTATTCTGATCATTGGTTTGAATTGATGTTCAGTGCATGTTTTTGTTGTCGTTTATGCTGTCTTAATGCATTAGAGTTCATTATTTGAAGTTTGCTTTTGTTGTTTGAAGTTTTAAACCTAGTCTGTCTTTCATTTGTTTGCTTAAGGTCTTTAAAAAATTTCAGTTTTCAATCTTGGACTTCTAAGTAGTGTAATCTGTTTTAGGCTTATAATTTTGCTAGCATAAGTAGTTTTTAGTCCCTAGTTAAAGTCTCTGAGATTATTTAAGTTTATTAGCATTTTCAGTTTAAGATTTAAAGTTTAAAAGCCTTTTAAGTGATTCTGTCCTTTTAGCTTATTTTTAGCTCATTTTATTAGCTTAATTGTGATCATAAGTGCTTATTAGGTGTAGGTGTATATCTGTTTTAGCTTATTTTGTTGTTTCCTTAGCTTATTTAGTTTTTAGAAAGCCAACAGTTTAGCTTTTGTCACTTAGTTTCTTAAAAGCCAAAACTGTCAGTTTAGATTTGCTTATTTCCAAGCTTATTTTCAAGTATTATAAAAAGTTCTTTTTTTTAAGTTTTCTATTTTTGCTTATTTCATAGACTTTTTTAAAAGAAAACCAAAAAAATGTTTCATAAAAAAAAGAGGTCACAGGGGTCGAACCTGTTACCTTCCCCTTTCATAGCCAACACCTTAACACACCACACACTTACCAACTGCCCTGGGGTCTTTTTCGTTTATACAGTCAAGTAACTTTTCTTTTAACCCTTTTTTAGCCTTTTTGCTTAACAACTTAGTTTAGCTTATTTTCTGCTTATTTAAATAAGCTGTTTTCACCATTTTATCTTTCCTAGGATTAGCATTGTCCAATGTACTTTTCATAATTTTTTCATAATTTTCCAAATTAGTTTAGTATTTTTAATTAATTTTTTAGATTAAATTTGTTTTTAATTCATAATAAATAAAATAAAAGTCAAAAAAATATAATTCTTTTTTCTAAAATTATTTTTAGTCATTTAGGATTTATAAAAAATAAAAAAACATTGTTAGGGTTAAATTTTGATAATTTAGGTTTTAAGTCGCGTTTTTAGGATTCTCGTTAACGTTTTTCGTGTTTTAACTTTAATTGCTTTCGTTTTAGGCTTACTTTTACTTGTTTTTGCATCTTATTTGTAGAAATAGAATCCCAAACTAAAAAATCATTGACTCATTCAAACACGCGATCACGAACTTAAACTCGATTCTCAATTCACGCCTCGTCGGGAAACGACCCGGGAAGGTTTTGGATTTTGCTTTGGTTAAAAGCAATTTTCCTTCTTAAAAACCTTACGGAATACTTACTCTCTCTTTAATTGGTATTATCCTTATATATTTATGTTATATATATATATTAAGTTTGAAATTAATTTTTGGCGCCGCTGCCGGGGAGGTTGTGAAACGATTATTGTGTACGTTTGAAGATTAGTGTTTGAAGACCCTTCCCCGTGAAGTTATCGCTTTCATTTGTGAATATATTTTTCTATTATCAAGTAATCAAAAAACTCCAAAAAAATCACATAAGTTTTGACTCGTGGAACTAAATATAATGTCGTCGACATATATTTGAACAATGATAAGATGTGACTTTGATTTCTTAGTAAAAAGTGTGTTATCGACCATTCCCATTGAATACTCGTGTTTCATTAAAAATGCTTTTAGTCTATCATACTAAGCCTTAGGAGCTTGCTATTTGGCAGTTTTTGGTCATTTAAGCTCGTTTTTAGAGGTAAAAGATATGTGTAATTAAGCACTTATCATTGAGCAACGTAAACCTCTTCGTTTATAAGACCATTTAGAAAAGCAATTTTTACATCCATTTGTATAATTTAAAATCATTCACACAAGAAATATCAAGAGTATTTTAATTTACTCTAACCTAGCTACTGGAGCATATGTTTCATCATAATCTATACCTTTTTGATGATTATATCCTTGTGCCACTAACCTAGCCTTGTTCTAGACACTATACCATTTCATCTAATTTATTTCTAAAGACCTATTTTGTTCCTATGACGGATTGAATCATGGGTAGAGGGACTAAATCCCAAACATCATTAGCTACAAATTGATTTAGTTCTTCTTGCATAGCTACAACCCAACTTTCATCTTTTAATGCCTCATTGACATTTTTGGGTTCTATGGTAGATATAAAACAAAAGAAATTAATATGATCTTGGTCTTAAGATCTTAAGGTTCTTTGATTAAGATCTCCTATGACTTGATCTAGTAGATGATTCTTGGACTCCTTAATGTTAATGACTTTGTCAACTTCTATCGACTCATCTTCTTCATTATTATTAATTACTACTTTAGTAATATTTATAACAGCTTCTTCTTCACCAACATCATCATCAACCAATGGTGATAATTTAGTAGGAGAAGGACTTTCATCGAATGTCACGTTGAGTGATTCTTCAACTTTCATTATATGTTTATTTAATACTATATAGGCTTTACTATTCTGAGAATGTCCTAGAAAAACACCTTCGTATGACTTTGGGTCAAACTTGGTTAGATAGTCTTTAGTATTTAAAATGAAGCACTTGCTTCCAAATACTTTGAAATATTCTAAAGAGGGTTTCCTACCTCTAAATATTTCATAAGGGGTTTTTCCTAGTATTGGTCGAATTAATATTCTATTTAGTATATAAGTTGACGTATCAACGGCATTGCACCAAAACTTTTATGGAATGGATTGTTCGTTAAGCATAGTCCTAGACATCTCTTGTAAGGTTCTATTTTTTCTTTCTACTACCCATTTGATTGCGGAGTATGTGGAGCCGAGAAATTATGAGTAATACCTTGTGCATCACAATAAGCTTTGAATTGTACTTCATTATCAAATTCCTGACCATGATCTGTTCTAATGGCTACTATTGAAACTACCTAGTTGGTTTTGAATTTTCCTACTTAATATTTCAAATTTCTTAAAAGCTTCATTTTTAGTTTTTAGAAATTTAGTCCATGTATACCTAGAATAATAATCTACTATTACTTAGGTGTATAAATTACCTTCATAGCTTTTAATTACCGATGGACCAAATAAGTTCATATGTAATAATTCTAAACATCTTTTAGTGGAAACCATATTTTTAGCTTTATGACTTGCATGAGCTTGCTTCCCTATTTTGCATGCATCAGAAAAATGTTTATCATATTTTAGCTTAGGTAAGTTTCTAACTAATTCTTTAGATGACAAAGATTGAATTAAACGTATATTGGCGTGACCAAGTCTTCTATGCCATAAGGTAAAGTTATCTACTACCGTGGCGAGACATAGTTTGTCTTGAGACTTTTTTCCTAATTTCATTACGTATAAACCATTTCCTAATTTTGTTTCCTATAATTTTACCATCTTTAATTATTTCACTACCTTCTTCCGTGAATAAGACTCTACACTTATTGTCATAAATTTGCCCGACACTAAGTAAGTTAAATGCTAAGTTATCTACATGTTTTACATTAGACATAGTGAGAGAGTCATTTGAGATCGTACCTTTACCTATGAGCTTTTCTTTGAAGTTACTTCTAAACACAACATTACCTCCGTTGTATGCTTTGAAGGTAGAGAATGAAATCTTGTTACCTGTCATATGTTTGGAGCAACCACTATCTTTGATCCATTCATCCGGTTCCAAGCATGTTCTCAATCATACCTATTTCAACAAAATAAATTCAAGTGTTTGGTCCCTAATATCTCATGGGTCTGAAAATGTTAGTGTTGTACATCCCTTGCATTTGTTGCAATTGATGAGGATATTGAAATGGGATACAATTTCCCATATGTACAAAGCCTTGACTTTGATGGTTGTTCCAATTCATAGGATAGAAGTTTTGGTGAATTAGTTCTCTAGAGTTTGTTCTAGGTTAAGGTGTGTTGTATCTTGGTTGAGAGGATATCTTTCTTCTAGGCGGAGGTGTTTTTGACCTAGACTCAGTTTTGACATAACATAAACCGCTTTTAAGCGATGGTTTTAAAGACAATTTCTTTGACTCATCAATTATATTATGTATTAGTTTCTTCCTAGTAATGAAAAATTTTGATCTCGAAGACATGGGTGGACTAAAAATGTGTTCTGTCACATTTTCAGAAACTGTGCGACTCACGGATCCAGGTATGGTGGATCCGTGCACCTTTATGGTGGATCCGTTAGTGGTATTTTTAGCAGACGACCCAACAAAACTTATAGGTTTAGTTCTGCTTGTTGACGCTTTACTACTATAAAATCCTAGACCTAATTTACAGTTATATGACTTTTGATTTTTTAACATTTCTCTTAGTGAATTTGTGCTTTTATCAAATTTTACAAACTTAACTTGAGTTTCCTAAAGTCTATCATTTTTCAATTTAATTTCTTGACATAACTTACACGTAATATCAATTTCTTTACTTCTCTCAAGTTTCTTAATTTTCTCATTCAATTCTAAATTTTTTTTTTCTAAAAGATGTCTTTTAGTTTTCAAAATTTTATTTTTTTAATGATTTTTAAGCTAATTTCACATAATCTATCGTGTTCTATTTGCATAGTATCACTATTAAGAGAAGATGCGTTATCACTATAATAGGAAGAGTTAAGAGTTATCTCATTTGACGATTGAGCCATGAGACAAGTTTCATCGTTAGTTTTGTCTTCGGCGTCATTTTCGCTATCGCTCCAAGAACCTCCAATGAAGGCCTTTTGATCTTTGTTGCGAGGTGGTTTTGGAAAATCGCCAATGAGATGATTTGGATCACCGCATCTAAATCATTTCCAGACACTCTTTCCTTTCTTCTCATCCCTTTATCGGAATGACTTCTTTTCTTCTCTTGGTTGCATAACAAATTTACCCTTTCTTCTAAAGAACTTTTTAAAGTTCCTTACGGCCATAACATATTCTTCGTCATCGCTTCTAAATGTCAAAGTTTCATCATCACTAGACTCTTTCTTAGCTTTCAAGGCAATAGACTTAACTCTTTCCTTTTTTCCTCTATAGATTTTGGAAAATTTTTCCATGACAAATTCATGTACTTTTAGATTGCCGATGAGCTCGTCTAGAGCTAGTGTTGACAAATCTTTTGATTCTTCAATCGCTGTGACCTTTGCTCTCCATTTAGGATGTAGAGCCCTAAGAAACTTTCTAACATAGTTCTTTCTAAAGAAACCTTCATCAAGAGCTTTAAGACTAGTAATAATTGTGTTAAATCTAGCAAAACCGCTATCAATAGATTCTTCTTCAAGGATAGTAAATTGTTCATATTGTGGAACAAGAAGATCAATTTTATTATCCTTTACTTAGCTATTACCTTGATATGTGATTAACAATGATTGCCAAATATATTTAGCCATTTTACATATAAAAATTCTTTCGTATCCTTTTTAGGTAAAGCATTATAAAGAACCATTTTAGCTTCATTATTTTTAGCAAGTTTCTTTTTAAGATCGTATGATTGTTCTTTAAAGGGAACAACCTCTAAAACTTAGGTAACTTCATTTTTGGCAACTGGTGAAAAATCACCATTCAAGGTAATATGCCAAAGATCTAAATCTTTTGCTTTCATACAAGTTTCAAATCTATTTTTCTAATATATAAAATAATCACTTTCAAAAAGTGGTGGTCTTTGCATATATTGCCCTTCTAGATATTTATCTGAATCTATACATCGATTCAAGCTTTAATGTACAATATGCGTTAAAGATCTTGGGTGACCTTGGCTTCTGATACCAATTGTGGAAACTAGAAGAGGGGGTTGAATAGTTTTTACCGTTTTTAAATTAAAACTTTGATTGTCAACTTATGTGAACTCAAGAGATATACACAAGTGTATATGATAGCGATGCAATTAGTAAATAAGTAATCTACGAAGTATGAACAAGTAAAGATAAGAAAGATCAAACCGATGACACAATGATTTATAATGGTTCGGCTATGAAGCTCCTCTTTGACCTAATCCACTCCCCAAGTACCCAACTTGAGAGTTATCTTCACTATGTCAACAAGCTCCCTTTAGACGGAGAAAACCGTACACGTCGCTTACACTTTTTCTGGTACAAAGCTAAATACCGAGTTCTACTTCGAGATAGAACCAATCTAACACACTATCTATTTTGTGGCCTAATACTAACCTGTCATACACATATGATATACACAACACACAACACAAGATATACAAGATGAATGATTATCACAATCGTGATGACACAACTAAACTATTAACACTTGAAGCTTGACGTCTTTGTACGTGTTCTTCACTAAAGAGTGGAATAAGTTGATCACTTGTAATGGATTATGTAACAAGTATAATGATTAAAGAATATGAAAAAGATAAAAGATGTGTGTAAAAATATTTGTCAAGTTTTATTTAAAAATGAAGACTTAATGTTGCTATTTATAGGCAACACTTTGAAATTCAAATATTGTTACAGACAGCTGGATGGTGCGACTCACGGATCCACCATCAGCTGGATTCGTAGGAGGAGTTGGGACAGCTTTTGTCATTTTATGGTTAACCCCAAATATATACAAAATATTGTTTTGTACTTAATAAAACTTATTTTTTAGATTTTTCTAGAACAAAAAATTTCTTATGACCAATAAGGAAAGATTTTCTAGATTTGAGAAAATTTGGAAAGATTGTTTCCACTTATGTCTAATCTTATTTTGTCTTACATGATTAATATAACCAGCTTATAATTAATCATGTGTTAACTTAAATCATTTGATTAGAAAAGGTTTATGCAAATGATAATATTTTTCTTTGATTATTAACTATGTTTAATAATGCCATATCCATACCTTAAGTGATTTGTCGTCGTCAAGTAAACTTTCGACTAAATAACTCATTTATGTAAACTTTTACGTAATATGACATTATATTTGTTATTATCAAAATATGAAGATCATTAAATATAAATATCGTTTGTGCGCGAATATTTGTATTAACAAAAATTTCATCTACTTTATTTGTGAACTTAATTACACATATTGAATGATCATAGGTCAAGTTGGATACCTCAACAAATGGCTTACCTAACAGTACATGTGATAAACAATTATCTATGGCTGATCCAACATCTTCTACAACCAAGAAATCCGCAATGTCTGTGAAATTCCCTATAAAGACATGTATTCCTCTAACCCTTTCCATGAAATTACTTATCTTTTTAGGGTTCTCGAGATCTCTTCTTAGTGCAAGTTGTTTCTTCATAATCCAATTATAATGTATACTAGACATGAATTCACGAGGGAGTTTAGGTCAATCTAAGATTTTCTCACATGCACGTAACCTATATTACATGGTATACTTATACTAAAAGGGTCGCTTCCTCCTATGATGGGGAGTCTCCTATGGAAAAATAGGCAAGGATCGTGCAATAGGTATTTATGGTAAGCTAGTCCATCCTTTGTGGGAAATTTGTCAAAGCAATCGACACATATTTCCTCCCCTTCTTTTTCCTCCGTAATTTCTTTTTCAACTTCCTTCTCTACGTCCTCATTCTTCATTTCCTTAAACAATCTCTTTAATCCTAGTTCTCCTTCTAAGCAAGAAGGCTCACTAATGGTGGGTGGGACAACTAATTTCAAGGATTCAAGAAGCTTGTTGAGCTCTCGAACCCTTCTACTATTGGGTGAAGTTGGTGATTCGGGTGGTGATAATGGATTTGCATTCTCCATATTGAAGAATGAAATAGTCAATGGATTTTTACACACAATAAATACTCACCTAAATCAACTACCTAACACGAAGGGTTTATTGATTGTGCAAATAGTCTGAAAAAGCATCGAAGTTATCATGTTTTCCTTTTGTAAGCATCCATGTTTTAATTTTCCTAAAGAATTTAAATCTTTTGCTAATATTCCTATTGTGACACTATTTAACAGAAAATCTGACATGGCATAATTTTAATACAATTTTCCCGCTATACCTTTTTTCCCAATGTCATGTGTAGCCCCTACTTTTTATATTTCTATAAAATTGACCCCTTTAACCCTTTATTTTCCCAATACTAATTCATAACAATAATTTCATCACATTAGTTCCTTTACCCACCCCTAAATTGTCTAAACGTAAACCCTAATTCACTCACCCTGTCCCTACTTTTTTAACCCACCAATTAAACATGGTGAATGATAACGGTAATATCTTTATCTACTTATTCGTTTGCTTATCTGCTTGTTGGTTTGCTTATTTTCTTATTTGGTTTGCTTGTTGTTTTTCTTCCATCATAACATCTTTTTGGAGTGTTTTTGTTGGTTTGCTTATTTGCTTATCTGATAAAGAACATAGGCCTTTAGGAGTTAAAGGAGTGTTTGGATCACTAAGGAGTTTAAGGAGTTTAGGAGTGTTTGGTACAGTTTATAACTTCCATCTTAACATCTTTTTTGTTACCTTTCAAAAAACATTATTATCATTTCAAGCAATAGCTCAGACTCAGACAGTAGCACAGACTCAGACAGCAGCTCAAACTCAAGCAACAGCTCAGACTTACAAAGTACTGATGGGCCATCTTTTTTTGACACTAACACATTTGAGGAGAATGTGAATAGCTCTGCAGGCATTGTATCTAACAAAGGACCATAAAGCAGATCGATTGAAAAACAAACCACACAAACATAAGAACTAATCCGAAATTCTCAAGACGGGAAATTCTCTTATTTAATTAATTCATAGGTTTCTTAAAAGCTACCAGAGACAACCCTAAAATTGTCCTTATAAAGGAGAATAAGTTCTAGAATAAAAAGTAAACAAAATCCCATACAAACATAATTAAAAAACACCAAAATAAAGCCTAAAAATAGAAAAACACGTTTTTGAGGGCCCAAAAGGCCCCAAACTAATAGGGCTCATGCTAGAACAATGAGTCTTGACCGTTGGGCCATTTCCGAGTGACCATGCGAATTTCAGCCCAATCCGTCACTGAAATTTATTACCGAAAAATAAGCGCCAAGCGTATTTGTTACGTTGACTATCTTGTTGACCGCATCTGCATCATCCTCCCCTTCTTGAAAAAGACTCGACCCCAAGTCTGGCTCATTATCACTATCTCTATTATATGGCGACAAATCTGCAACATTAAAAGTGGCAGAAACATTATAATGATCAGGAAGCTTGGTCTTGTATGCGTTGTCGTTGATCTTTTTAAGAACACGAAAAGGACCATCTCCTCGCGGTTTCAACTTCCCAAAACGTCCTGCCTGAAAATGCTCCTTACGAAGATGAATCCAAACTAGATCACTCTCCCGATATAAAACCTGTTTATGACACTTATCCGCAGGTTCCTTGTATTGTTCATTATGCCGAATAATCTGTTCTTGAACCAACCGATGTAACTCTTTAATCTGCTCAGACTGGTCAGTCCCTTCTTTACTAAACCGCCCCACCTCTGGAACAGGAACCAAATCCAGAGGAGTAATTGGATTTCATCCATACACAACTTCAAAAGGACTCTTACCTGTGGTGTGATTAACTGACCTGTTATAGGCAAATTCAGCTTGTGGAAGAATAAGATCCCAATGTTTGGCATTGTCCCCAATTAAACTACTCAAAAGATTTCCTAAGCTCCGATTGACAACTTCAGTCTGCCCATCAATTTGAGGATGATGGGAACTACTGAACTGTAACTTAGACCCCAAAAGAGTCCATAAAGTATGCTAGAAATGACTCACAAACTTGACATCTTGATCAGAAGTAAGAGTTTTAGGAACACCATGCAACTTCACAATTTTTGCAAAATACAACCTCGCCACTTGACTAGCATCAAACGTTTTCGAACAAGTTACAAAATAAGCCATCTTTGAAAATTAATCAACAACTACCGTAACAGAGTCTTTAGCTCGCTGAGTACGAGGCAAACCCAAAACAAAATCCAAACTTACATCTTCCCATAGAGCAACAGGAACAGACAAAGGAGTATACAAACCTGCATTACTACTATGAGTCTTGGCAATGTGGCATGTACGACACCTCTCAAGAAGCCTGTTGACATCATGTTCCATCCTGGGCTAATAAAACTGTTAGGGCTAAGGTCTTATCACGCCCAAAGTGACCCGCTAATCCACCTGCATGACCCTCTAAAACAATAGCTTCATGCAAAGAACAAAGAGGAATACATAACCATACACCTTTAAACAAATAACCATCCAGCTTGGAAAATTGCTAAAAAGGACCATTATCACATTTACTCTATATCTCCCTAAAATCAAGGTCATCGCAACAAAGCCCATGAAACGAATGAAAGCCTTGCACTCGAATCTGCATAGTGGTAATTAACAAATGACGACGACTGAGCGCATTCGCAACCTGATTATTCGACCCAACCTTATGTCAAATAACGAATGAAAAAGCCTGAATAATTCCACCCTCTTAGCATGGCGAGACTTCAGCTTACGTTGCCCATTAATAAATTTCAAAGCCTCATGATCAGAAAATAGGACAAATTCATTAGAAAGTAAATAATGTCGCCAAGTATCCAAACTATGAACTATGGCATAAAATTCCTTATCATAAGTGGAATACTTGCGTCTTGCATCATTTAGTTTTTCACTAAAGAAAGCAATCGGTCGCTGATTTTGACTTAGAACACCACCAATGCCCACTCCAGATGCATCACACTCAACCTGGAAAACTTCATCAAAATTAGGTAATGCCAAAACAGGTGCTTCGGTTACCTTAGCCTTTAGAATGTCAAAAGCCTTGGCATCCTCACTTATCCACGTGAATTGACCACCCTTCATACATTCAGTTAAGGGCGCGATTATAGAACTAAAGTTCTGGATAAAACGCCGATAGAAGGATGCTAACTTGTGAAAACTGCGAATGTCATTAATAGTGGAAGGTGTTGGCCAGCTAATAATCGCCTTAACTTTTGCTGGGTCTATTTTTATGTCGCTGCAAGTAATAATATACCCTAAGAAAGTCACTTCAGTCACAAGAAAGTGATACTTTTTCCCATTATCATATAATTTCTGAGCTCGTAAAACAAAAAATATTTTTCGAAGTGGGACAAATGCTGCTCAAGACTACTGCTATATATCAAGATATCATCAAATTAAACGACAACAAAACGACCAATAAAAGGTTTAAAACCCTGATTCATAAGGCGCATGAATGTACTCGGCGCATTAGACAGCCCGAAAGGCATAACCATCCACTCATATAATCCATCTCGAGTTTTGAAAGCTGTCTTCCATTCATCTTCAGGTCACATCCAAATCTGATGATATCCACTCCTCAAATCAATCTTAGAAAAAATGGTAAAACCATGTAGCTAGTTAAGAAGATCATCCAATCGCGGAATAGGAAAACAAAACTTGATCGCTATCTTGTTCACAGCTCTACTATCAATACACATCCGAAAATCCCCCCATGTTTGGGTACCAACAAGGCAAGTACTGTACATGGACTCATACTCTCCCAAATTAACCCTTTCTCCAGCAACTTTGTCACTTATCTGTGAAGCTCCGCAAACTTCTTCGGATTCATTTGATAAGCTGGTCTGTTTGGGATAGTGGAACCTGGGATAAAATCTATGCAATGCTGAATGTCTCTCATAGCCGGTAATCCAGGAGGTATGTCATCAGGAATCACATCAACAAACTCCTTAAGCAATGGCTGAACTTGTAAGGGAGCTTCACTGATAATCTCGTTTTCTTCTACAACCACAAGAGTAAACACATAGGGACTGGTTTTCACAAGTCCCTCAAAATTAGTCTTCTTCATAAACAAATTAGAACCCTCTACCTATGTCTGGTGAGAATCAAAAGGAACTAAAGTAATGTTCACACCATCCTTCTTAAAGTTGTAAGTGTTTTGGAACCCGTCATGTTTTGTTTTCCTATCAAATTGCCAAGGACGCCCTAATAGAATGTGAGTCGCATCCATCGGTATAACTTCACACCATACTTCATCTTTATATTCTTACCAATAGAAAACTGCACAAGACAATGTTTACTGATTTAACAGTGTTCCCTTTTTTAACCAAGTTAACTGGTATGGTTTAGGATGGTCTTCTATCTTCGTTCCCAACTTCTCAACCATATATGTAGAAACGACATTCTCGCAACTGCCCCCATTTATAATCATATCATAAACTTTCCCCTTGGAAGTACACTTGGTTCTAAAAATGTTGTTACGAAGCCATAAATTATCATCAACAGATTTTGAAACAGCCACATTTAAGACTCTCTGAATAACCAACGCCTCTCCACAATCAGGATATACTAACTTATCACCTAGTTTATCTAATTCAGGTGCTGCACTGGTATCATAAATTGGGTCTACGTCATCATGTATGAAGGCTAGTGTTTTTAGATTCAAACAGTCACGTGCATAATTCCCAACCCCACTACACTTGTAACAACAAGAGGCATTGTTAACACGTTCTCTAGTATTACCTACAGCCGAGGTTGCGGGGGTGGTGGCTTTAGGTGCTGTAGGGGGAACGGTTCTGGTATAGGTCCAATAAGGATGAAGACTTACAATATCAGCAATTTCAGGCTTAAGGACTCCTAAAAACCATGCGACAACCTGCTCTTCTTTGTCAACTACATCACACCTCATACGTAGCTTATTGAACTCATTGATAACCTCTTCCGCAATTATGTTCCGTTAGGACAGATTATGATAGTCAAGAAAAGCCTCTTGACGATGATTTTCTGGTAGAAACTTAGCCTTCATCAGTTTCTTTATCTTTTCCCAAGTCTCAACCTTTGATTTCCCTTTAATTCTTCGCCTCTTAGTAACATGATCCCACCATAACGAAGCATGTTGTCGAAGCTTGATGACCACGAGTTTCACTTTCAGCTTGTCAGGAATATCCCGCACATCAAACACTCGTTCAACCGTACTCAACCAATCAATAAAATCATCTGGATGAACCTTACCTGTAAACTCAGGGATCTCAATCTTTAGAACCATACTATGAATAGGATCATCGCGATATCTATCGTCGCGATCTATAGCACGATCATTACGACGAGAATTATAACGACGATCAAGATACCTAGGTCCTCTTCCGCCAAAAGGATTGATGTCCTCCAGCCCATCGTTCCAAACGTTGGACTCAGATTCTGCCTCTTCTGTCGGCGAGTCCTGTTGTAACTGCTAGAACTCGAATTCGTAGATCAGCTGTTGCAGCCTTTCAATCGTCTCTACATCACGGGGATCACGAGCAGGAGGTGCTGGTGCCGCCTCAACTTTCTTTTGGCCACGTGCGTACATGCTCACCTAAAGGTTCTGATGCCAAATAAAGTAGATCGATAGAAAAACAAACCACACAAACACAAGAACTAACCCGAAATTCTTAAGACGAGAAATTCTCTTATTTAATTAATTTGTAGGTTTCTTAAAAGCTGTCAGAGACAACCCTAAAATTGTCCTTATAAAGGAGAATAAGTTCTAGAATAAAAAGGAAACAAAATCCCATACAAACATAATTGAAAAACACCAAAATAAAGCCTAAAAATAGAAAAACGCATTTTTAAAGCCCCAAACGACCCCGAAAGGCCCAAAACTAAAAGGGCTCATGTTAAAACAATGAGTCTTGACCGTTGGGCCGTTTCCGAGTGACCATGCGAATTTTAGCCCAATCCGCCACCGAAATTTATTGCCAAAAAATAAGCACCAAACGTATTTGTTATGTTGACTCGCTCATTGACCGCATCTACATTAGACCATCTAAGAGTTTGCTAAATTGGTATGAAGATTTACCAGATAAGTACAAGGAAATATTTTTGTTTTCAAAGTCAGGAGGTAAAGTTCAACCATCTAGGTCAAAGGCTAAGGCATATGGGTCAAAGGCTAAAGCATTAGGGTCAAAGGCTAAAGCATCACTTAAAACACTCATTGTGAAAAGCCCTGTACCAATAACAAATTGTACACTTGGGCTTGCAAATGCTAAAACCTAGGATGCTATTCTTAACATGACATTTGGATTGAAGATACCTACAGTTATGACTGGTGCAGAAGAGAAGAAAGGGAAAAGAAAGATGGGAGGTCGAGGCTGATTTTACCTTTTGATGTCTTTTAGTATTTTGGTCCTTATGTAATTGTCATTATGTAGCTATTAAAACATTATGTACTTGTAAAACAATATGTCTGTTAATGAAGTATGAAGCAATGATGTTAGATTGTTAGCTCTTTTTTGGTTAATGAAGTAATGATGTTAAAATATGTCTATTAATTCCATTTGCAGGTTGCATACCCATTTGCTTGCAAGCATTTGCAGGTTGCATTTGCTTTGCACTTACATTTACAGCAATTATTTGCATACCTATTTGTAGCTTGCATTTGATTTGCACATGCATTTGCAGCAAGCATTTGCAGGTTGCATTTGCTTGCAAGCATTTGCTTCGCACTTGCATTTGCAGGTTGCATTTTCTTTGCACTTGCATTTGCAGCAAGCATTTGCATACCCATTTGCATCTTGCATTTGCTTTGCACTTGCATTTGCAGCAAGCATTCACAGGTTGCTTACCTATTTGCTTGCATTCTAAAACTTAACTATTTTCATTCTAAACATAACACTTAACCATTAACAACATAAAAGTTAACATTACAAACATTCATAGTGTTATACATTAACAAAGATCCTAACATTACAAACATAACACATAAACCATTACATTACTAACATAACACCTAAACCATCACATTACTTAGCTATTAGCATACCAAATCCAACACAAACCACTGAGAAAAATCCTAACATGATGAAAAACGACCTATCATACAATTTCAGCTTTGACTTTGCAGCTCTCAACTTTTTTTTCAACACTGACTTGTCCATAGCTAGAACATCAACCACTTGTTCATAATCCATATGCTTCTTCGATCGTTTTTGCTTTTGAAACATCCCATACAACAACTCTTTGTAATATTTACTTGGAAGATCATCATCCAAAAAATCATAAACATTGCATTTTTGAGCATGTTACAAATCGCTTACCTGGATTCTTCTTTGTTGTTGCCGTTTATACTATTAATTGACGATTACATTTACAAAAGTATTCAACCCTACCACTAATTACTCGGGATTCGGATGAAGTCCAAGACGGCATGATTTAGGGTTTATTTGATTTTCAACCTTTGAGGGAATTTGGGGGAAAAGAAAATGTGTTAAAAGAGTGTAAATAAATAAAGGGTTAAAGGGGTAGATTTTGTAAAAAAAATAAGGTGTAGGGGCTACATATGACATTAAGAAAAAAGAGTGTAAGGTAATATTTTATTAAAATTATGCCATGTTAGATTTTTTGTTAAATAGTGCCACAATAGGAAGATTAGCAACATATTTGAATTCTTTAGGAAAATTAAAACATAGATGCTTACAAAAGGAAAACGTGACAACTTCAATGCTTTTTCAGACCATTTGCCCTTTATTGATTAGTCATGTTTTAATAGACGTGTAGCCACTCTATGGTTTTGTAACTAGTTTTCTACTACCTAACGTGCACACCACTAACAAAAAACAATATATAAAGTGAATTAACAAGGTTTCATGCAATCATAAACAAATACTATTAAATTTAGCCTAACATATTAACAATGAAAAAAGATAAACAAATAATCAAACAATCGAAAGACATCATATTAAATGATTAAAGATTGAATACTCAACTCACAGATACATGTGAGCTATAGAAGTAACAAGGGCAAGAAAAGCCCTAAAATTCGTCCAAGTATCAGCTCCTAAAAGCTCTCTAAGATTCCAGACGAATTTATGAAAATAATGCAAGAATATATATAGAAAAGTGTCTCTGACGGGGTCGGGTTATACCCATGACGCTGTCACCTCGTCGACTCCGGGTTAAGGTTTTTTCCACAACCTCATTTTGAAGGCGTCACAAAAGGTTGTGACGTCATCCCTTGGACATCTTGACGCCGTCGGGATTTACCGGTAAGTAATAATCACAACTATTTTAAAACTTTCTGGGCACTTTTGGTGAAGACGTCAGAAACGTGTTTACGAAGCTGGATAGTGTACTTTGTCTTTGTTTCTTCTCCAAAGCTATCTTGCGAAAGTTAGTCCCTCGCGCTCCGTGTTAAAGTTAGTCTCTTGCGCGCAGGTTACAAGCCTCGTTAAAGTTAAAGAACCAAATGCGGAAAAATATGTGAATCACAAGGACGAACTTTGCAATTTACTCGTTATTATTTTTCTATCATGTTTGGTTGCTTATCAAAAGCGACAGATGCAGAATAATATATGCACTATGGTAAATCGTTAAATCCAATGAACACAATTTGCATCTCTTTTACTCATTTCTTCATTAACAAATTTCGATCTTCCTATCACATAGAAAATATCTTACTAGTTATTACAGTATATATGAACAAAGAGTTCAAGAAAACAAAGTAGGAAGTTTTCAACCTGTTTTTCATGCAACAATTTAAAAATTATAAAATTAACTAACTTGACTAGCATTCACCAAAGCTATCTTGCGAAATTTAACATTTCAGAGTTCTAGGTAAATTGATGTTCAAAATAATGGTAGTATTATCGATTTTAACCCCGATGTTTCTTTCTATTGTTATTGTTGATGAAAACTTATATGCTTAACTATTGGAATGTGTGACTACTTTACAATGCAACTGCAAAATGACTTTGGGTTCTACATTTTACAAAGCTAACATATACCACTTCAATTTCTTCCTCTCTACACACATACTATGTGTTATTTCGTTCCTCTCACACGCGCACACTAGTGATAAAACCAAGAAATGACTTGAACGCGCACCTAGACGATATTCCCATGACAATATATTCCACATTTTCTATCATCTCTATGTCTAAAAGATGGTCGCAAGTGTGCAGGTGTGACTTGTGAGTGTTTTTAAGAGAATAGGGAGGAAAAAAAACATTAGTGTGGAGAGAAAGAAAAGAAAATACATATGCTGATATACATATAAAGTACGTATTCATTGTTTTACAGAATAAGACACCTTTGTTTTAAAGATAAAGACATGGGTAAAGTATAAAATGTCTACTTTCATCAATCTTTATCTTTTAAATCTGTTTCTCTTTAAAACTTTATTAGCGCAATGCTGTTAACCTTTAATTTGCAAGAAGTATATTGTGTAACAAAAGCACTGAAATTAACTGGTATAATATATGAACGATCATACATACTTACCTCTAGGTAACAACATGTAAAATCTTTTGGTTCATTGAGATGTAAAAATGAATTTCTTGTGTGAGACTGTGAGAAAAATATACGGGCTTCTAAAGTGCAACTTATTTGACTGATTGAGTGAATGAGCCATGGTTTGTGGATATGGGTTGGAATGGGCCCAAAGGGTTGTGGTCCAAATAAACGAGTGAAAATGAAGACATTCATTTCTGGCCCCTCAACTTCAATCATCTTCACCAACTACTACCAAAACTTGTGGTTCTCTTTCCAACCTACCATATCTTTAATAACACCACCCACGACAAATATATTTTATCAAAACATCAAAAGAGTCATGTATAGTTAACTTTTGAGCTGTTATAATTTACAAATATAAGATATAATATTTGATTTCAAAGGTGTAAATCTGGTGATATTTTTACGGGCATCAAAGTGTAATGCTAAGGTGTTCCTCCTACAAAGTGTATCGTGAGAACGGAATTTAGCGAGGACAAGGAGGGGTCCTGACCCACTCAAAATTTTTAGGTACAAGTATATGTACTTTGTAATGATAGACATTATTAATAAGAATTTTAAATGAAAATGTAAATCGACCATTTCAAAAATATACGTTACAGTTTAGCCCAAATCAGTCTAGTTTCGTCTATGACGGTGAACACATGTCAAAAAAGAAAATCGAAAGCCAAAACTAAGTTTTGTATATACTGTATATATTATATATTATAAGTGATATTCATGTAGTACAATATATAGCATATTCCAAATGGCATCGAGGTATTCACATCCCATTTGGTGGGAATGGCTCTTTTGGACTCTGCAATCTATAAATGATGATGAAAATAATTTGAAAGTGCCCATGCGGCCATGCTCATACTAAAGTTAAGAAGTATGGTGGTCTATTATCCAAAAAAAACAATAAAGGAAATTCTTTATAAATTAGAAGACATTTAAATTTTTTACAAGACAATTTGATGGTGGTGCAATTATGAGATGATTTGAATATTTTCAACAC
This sequence comes from Tanacetum coccineum, assembly GCA_026074375.1. NCBI lineage: Eukaryota > Viridiplantae > Streptophyta > Magnoliopsida > Asterales > Asteraceae > Tanacetum > Tanacetum coccineum. The sequence goes on along the minus strand of BQNB010047422.1, from coordinate 333 downwards.
ACATAAGTGACTTGAATATAACATCTTTATAACAAATAAACACATATATGTTATATTAAAAAGTATTAAAGTTTAAGTGCCAAGCTTATGAAAGTGACTTTTGTCCAATTATTTTATAACTAATAACAAAGTTTGTGTAGCTTTTGTTAATTTTTTATTGTGCGGGGCTTGTTATGAAACTTGGCAGTATATAAGCTAAAGACAAGAGATAGGGTTTCATAATTTATTCATTTTTCTCTCTCAAAGCAATACCTTTTTTTAGAACGGCAAGTTAGTTGTTAGTGATTCGAGCTCACAGTGACATCCAATTGGGCAGTATGCAAGACTCGAACC